>WOUH02000022.1:9048292-9070563 GCA_009936405.2 Stevia rebaudiana | reverse complement strand
GGGTTTGAAGGATTTGGGAGGGGTGATGATGTGGCAGAAAATTTGGGAGGGGAAGGATTTCGGAGGGGTGACCGCTGAACATAGTCTAAGTAGTAAGAACTAAGAAGTAAAGGACGAGCTAATACGTATAGGGGACTCAAAATAAAATAATTTCGAGAAATAAAGTGTTTCTTAAACTGTTGTAATAACAACGTTCATATAAAACTATAAACATTTTATTAATCAAATACTCGAATCACAATGCAGAATTTAGATGAAACATAATTTAGAAGAAATTATAAGTTGAGATAATAACAAAATCACAAAACTGAAAACAAGTAAGGCTATTAATTTATTTCAACAGATGTCCTTTAAACCAAATTTCAACCCCAGGGTACTGTTAGAATTATTGGAGCACTTGAGATTATATACCTAAACAAAAATAGAAGTCGATCGATTTAAAGAATGTTTAGAGAGAATTGCATATTAAATAGAAGTCGATCGATTTAAAGAATGTTTAGAGAGAATTGCATATTTTTGATGTCTTGAAACAAGGCACTCGAGCCTTCAATTTATATTGAATATTCAATTCTTGAAACAGCCAATTCAAATTTTCATTTGAAACAATAGATTAAAACTATCAAAACTTCAATTCAGCACTTCAGAGACAAAATAATTTTGACACTTGAATTTGACCACTTAACTGTTTTGAACGGTTTAAGAAGATAAGATGATCTTTATAACTTGTAATTTTTTGAAAATAAATAGTATTCTCTAAAGAATGTAATATTTAGAAACTCGATTCTTTAAAGTTGTAATAAAGATAAGATCATCTTTATAATTTATTTTGAATGTATAAGAGATAACAAACAATAAAATAAGTATTGGTGAGTTAAATAAAGATAGAGATGAAATGAGATCTCTAGTATGTTATTCAACATTTCTAAATGAATTAAAACAAGGTCATATTTTATTAAATTAAAAAGTTTAAGATAAAAACTGTGATGTCAAAAGTATATTAGATTTATTTAAAATATGTAGAAACTATGAGAATAGGAAGATGATGTAAATTTACGACTATAAATAAATTGAGCGAACACATGTTTACTTAGCATTAAACTTGTTCACGAATGTTTTTGAGCATTAAACGAAAGAAATTTTTTTTCTTGTTCGTTCATCAAAAAATTGGCCTTGTTCAGAAACGCAAACGGACATATATCATTTAGACAAATAAATCACCCGCAATACTAATCTCAATATTAAACATAATAACCTTACACAAATATAAAGATAAGCTTGACACTTGATATAAATATCATAACATAATTAACCAAACACTAAATACAAGTTAGAAAAAAAATCATAATCATAATTATCTCAAAATAATATATTAATAATTTAAATTTAAATGTTTTTATTTTGAAATACTAGATATTAAAATTATAAAACACGTCTGACACATGAACATAAACAAGCATATTACTGAAGGTGCACGAACACAAGTGAGCGAACAAGATTTTTTTTATGTTCGATTATTTAGACAAACAAACGAAATTTTCTTGTCGATGTTTGTTTATTTTTTTACTGGCAAATCTATCCTAGTGCTCATCCTATCAAATCAAGCCAATCAGATCATGACATGTCAAATGTTCCAACTACCATTCCAAGTACCATTTATTAGTGACAATGAGACCCTCTTATTTTTTTTATATTTAAAATACAAATGCATTAAATTTTCACTACCCCTTCAGGTAAATACACCCTCCCAAACTAATCTCACGTCGTGTTGCCCATCACGTATCCCCTCATCACGCTCACCGTAATGGTGTTCCAGAGGGTGATGAGAGCCCTTCACCCCCTCTTTCACACCCCATTACAGATAGTGTTATAGTCAGTGTTTGAACGCATAACCTCATATTCTAAGAGACAAAGTTCTACGAAATGGGTTACCCCCTCCTCCTCCTCTCTCTCTCTCTCTTTCATTATTTAATAACGGTGCGAGACAAATAAACTTTCGCCAAATAGTTTACAAATTTTTCACAAATCTTTCGGCGTAAAAACTAAAGAGCAGGTGTAATTGTGAGAAGTGAGATATCGGCTGTACGCCGTTAACACCTGCAAATATGTCCCAGATGACATTAACACCATCCAATGGCCCATCAAACGTTATAAAAATCTTGAAATTAATTCAAATTTTTTTTGGCAAATTAATTTACGTAATCATTATTCTGCCTCTAAATTACAAAATCCAAGACTCGATCTTTCTATTTCAGCCTCTCACTCTACATTCCCCTTTTTCTCTCTCTACAACACCCCCTTCCGCTTTTCAGGAATCTTGAACTCCCACTTGATCGCAATAAAAAAACACCGATTGACCCGCGATTACGGCTTTAAATTTCAAGAATTTGTGTTGTTGAAGGTACTGTGGAATGTAATATGAAACTGTTGAGAGTTGAAGAACAGAGTATTATTATATTTACTTTTAGTAAATGGGGGTAACGAAATCTTGGATATACACCGGAAAATTCTTGGTTTTGGCTAACAGTCATCATCATCATAAACACAGTCATAAACACAGCAATCTGAAGCAGCAAAGTTTGTTATCTGAGCATCACCATTGTTTGTTATGGCCACCGTCGGACACCGCGGCGGCGGTGGTGGCCGGAGGAAACAGACGGCGGATCTCGTGGACGGTGGTTTGTGGGGTGATGCTGTTTGTACTGGGTTTAATATCGTTTTTTACCGGTCATGTTGCTTCTGATCTTGAATGGTGTTCTCATCGAGTTCTTGTTAAACGTCGATTCAGGAAGAAGAAAGTGGTAAACTTTTCTAAATTCTCTCTCTCACACACACTGTTTCTCTCACACATACCGCATAAACACTTGTCGAAAAATGTGTGAACGATCTGGGATGGTTTCTTGATACCTTTTTCATGTTTTTTGTTGTTTTAAAGTTCTAGTTTTACTATTTTAGCAATGTTGTTTGAGTCTCTGTTTCTTTTGTGAAAATTGGAGTTCATACGAAGAAGAAATTGTGTATTTCTGTTGCTCTGTTTTTGTCAAGTTTCTTGTTTTTTGTATTTAGATCTGTAATTTCTTGAACAATGTGATTTATTCTGTTTATTCTTTGCAACACAGGACCAGTTTAATGCAGCACAAGTTGACATATGGGAATCCAAATTCTCAAAATTATACTATGGATGCAGTGAGAGAAGTCCTTCTTATGCAAGTAAGCTTTCTTAATCTTCATAATTAATTAATTACATTATTATTCTCTAATTTGACCATAATGATATCATATTACGAAATCTCTAATTTGACCCTAATGATAGCTTAACGTGAAATTTCTAATTTGACCCTAATTATTACTACTCATCTTTTTTAATTTAATAAAATTCATATGCTGCTAAAACAATTTATGCATTTAAAACATTTCAAAGTTGGTATGTTGTCTAAATGGTGTTTAATTGATCCCTAAGCTCTTAAATTATGACATATGCAGCTCGTACTAATCAACTGATTTCAAATGGTTATCTGCTAATTGCTGCAAGTGGTGGGTTGAACCAACAAAGAACAGGGGTAAATATTTCATCTTTTTTTTTGTAAAATTCGAATTTATCATGTTATGTTTGTCCATATTATTATTTTCTATTTGTAGAAACTACAAGTTTTTTGTCGTTACATTTTGTATTGTAGCCTTGATATAATGTTCATTTTCTATTCTTGGTGTTTGACTAATTAATCATTGTTGCATTACTCAATCATTATCTGTTTGGGTCTATTTGGGTTCTTTTAGTAATCCCATATTTCTCAAAAGAAGAAAAATATATAAGGAAACGGGTCAAATTACTCAAATGGGCTCATCTGGTCAAACGGGTTGAAGTGTATTCCAAAAGCACACAACCATATTTAAAGATTTTGATTATTCCTGTAAATTGTCTTGCAACAATATTTAATGTATTAATATTTGTAATTAAAAATAAAAATGTTTAAAATATGGACAAAAAGTGTTTTTGGGTCAGCCCAAATCGACCCGGTCTCTAATAAATGTGACCCGTTTTCGCACAGCGTTGTGTTGATCCATTACATATCACACACACATTTTGCACCTTTAGCATGCACATTAATATTAATTTTTTTTTAATTTTTTACTTTATTGATACAAATTACTTTCATGTAGATTACTGATGCTGTAGTTGTTGCACGAATTCTAAATGCTACTTTAGTGATTCCCGAGTTGGATCATCACTCATACTGGAAGGACGATAGGTGAGTGACTAAATATATTATTATTATTTTTTTACTTATATTACATTTTTTATCAAAATTTTGTAAATATATTATTTTTATTTTAACTTATATTACATTTTTTCTATCAAAATCTTGTAGAACTTATTAACTTTATTTTTAATTTAAATTTGCAGTGATTTTGCCGACATATTTGATGTCGATTGGTTTATATCTTATCTCGCAAAAGATGTGCATGTTGTCAAAAGAGTCCCCGAAAAATTCATGAGATCACTTGAAAAACCACCGTACACGATGCGGGTCCCGCGAAAATCAGAACCGCAATTTTACCTTGATGAAGTTTTGCCAGTACTTGCAAAAAGACATGTAAGATACCATCTAATTCGTTATCGGGTGGGTTGGGTAACCGGTAACGGGCTAAAACGGTTGGGTTGACCCAAACACTTAATGGGCCCTAATTTTTTTTAAAATTATATATAATATGATGTTAATATTATGCAGGTTCTTCAATTAACAAAGTTTGATTATAGGCTTGCTAATGATCTTGATGAAGAGCTACAACGGATGCGTTGTCGGGTTAATTATCACGCTTTACGGTTCACTAAACCGATACAAAATCTTGGTCAAAAAATCGTTATGGAAATGAGAAAAATGGCTCCTCGGTTTATTGCAGTTCACTTAAGGTTTGTTATTTTAGTTTTTAACCCAAATTAGCACATTTAGAAGTAAATGAGTTGAAATTGTGACCTTTAAATAAATGGAAAAATTGGCAAAAACCTACATTATAGTTTTGTGATTGTTGGTAAATTGAAGTATGAATATAATTTACAGATTTGAACCCGATATGCTTGCGTTTTCTGGATGTTACTATGGTGGTGGTGATAAAGAAAGAACCGACCTCGGTGAAATCAGGAAAAGATGGACAACATTACCAGTATGATTTTTATATAAAAAGTTTACCTTTTTTAATAATATTTTTTAATTTTAATATTTTTTTATTAGGAAACGAGTCCTGATGGAGAGCGAAAACGAGGAAAATGTCCTCTAACACCTCATGAAGTAGGATTAATGCTTCGAGCACTCGGTTTTGAAAATAACACGTATCTTTACGTTGCGTCGGGTGAAATATATGGCGGAAATGAAACTTTAAATCCTCTTAAAGAACTATTTCCAAATTTATACACCAAAGAGATGCTTGCAAATGAAGAACTTAAACCTTTTCTTCAATATTCATCTCGACTTGCTGCCATTGATTACACTGTTTGTGATGAAAGTGATGTTTTTGTCACCAACAATAACGGAAACATGGCGAAGATTCTTGCTGGTCGAAGGTATGAATTTAGAAAATCTTGGTTTTAATTGAAGTTTGTTTTGTTTGAATCTTTTTTGGTAAGTTGTTAGGAAATTAGGGTCATATGGTGATAGGTGAGAAAACATTAGGGGCCGTATGGGTAGTTTTCAAAAGTTAAGGACGAAAAGTGAAATTTTATATATCTGTGTAATTTACTTACATTTAAATAATCAAATTGACATTTGATTATTATAACTTGAAACAACAGAAAGCTTATACACACACTATCCACTATCTTTTATTGATTATCTTACTATCAAGTTGTGACATATATCATTTTTAAAACACACTTCCAAATACCCTTTTGTTTTTAAACTCTTTGAATGACTAAAATGCCCTTATGTAATATTATTGTTTTTGCTATGTTTTATTCTTTTAAAGGAGGTACATGGGTCATAAAAGAACCATTCGTCCGAACGCGAAAAAGTTGAATGCTTTATTTCTAAAACGCGATAAACTACCTTGGGAATCATTTGCTAAAAAAGTGAAAGCAGCTCAACAAGGATTTTTAGGCGAGCCAGACGAGATGAAAACGGGTCGAGGTGAATTCCATGAATACCCCTCAACTTGTATTTGCAAAAAGCCCTTCAAGTTTTCGAATCTTGACAAAAACTACCACTATAACCAAACTCTAACAAGATCACCAGAACCAGAATCTGAATATGGACGTAATGAAGAAGATCAAGGGGTGCATAATGTGCAAAATATAGAAAATGAAGGTTTGATTGGAAATTCAAGGACGACCATCATCAATAGAAATGAAGGATGGTGTTGACTTTTTGGTTGACTAATGGCAACATGAAAACAACTTTTGATGGTGGTTTTAGGTTTGAGTTTTGCTTTTTGTTTGTTTTACATCTTGAGCTAAAGTTGGTTCATTGTTGTGTTTATATTTTTCTGAATGACCATTATACCCTTATGGTGTCATTAGGGTGAAGAGAATTGTGTATAGAAAGTGTTGACTTCTTAATGGTCTTGTAATATTCTTTGTAAGATAGGAGAAACAGTTGGTTCAAAATTTGTCAACTGCTGTTATACCAATTAAATTGATCCAAACTAGATAATATTCAATGTTTATGATATCTATATAGTAATTAGTAAATAATAATTTAATCTAACATCTAGTTCACTCTCATGCACAATCACAATGTCAACACCTCACATATCTTATCACGTGCATACATTTATACATATTAAAATGTAGTGGTATACACATGCTTCTATTTAATGATACCTACTACAAACCCCACATGTATACATATGTATGCACACATCATTAATTACATTCAGACTTACACATCACATGATATACGCACATACATGTTATTTATATATAACTAAAATAACACAATACATGCAATTGTGATCACATAAACAATGTCTCAATTAAGTTAAAAGCATAAACAAGTTCAAACAACTCAATTTCTCAATCCTTTGGATGTAATTTATCTTCCAAAATATATGACTTCTTGTCTTTAATGTATCACAAATATATGATGTTATTGTATCCGATACGCAATCACATTAATCAAACCCGTGTCATATTTAGCAACAGAAACTCACAGCAATCACATTAATCAAACCCTGTAATGACTCGATACGAATCTGATAATCGTCTAAAGAACTATAACATAATCATGATATTTTAACCATAAAAAACAACAATATACAATGCCTAACAAAGCAATTTGGTTATGAAAAAGAAATATTAAAATATGAACATCTCTTCTACAAACTAAAAACATGATTTAAAACTTTATTTCTGAAATCTCCTCAATTTACACACAACAGTGGAGTTGGTATAGTTTTCATCAGGTCCTAAAAACTGTCTCAACTAGAGTTGGTACTCCCTGTTAAAAAATGCATAAATTAATAACAAAAAAAATTGGATAAATAAATAAAAAATGAAATATAAAGATCTCATGATCCAGAATCTATTAAACCAACCGATATTTACCTTTTGATGTAACCTTGTGGCTTCGTGGACTCGCATGTGAAACGGTCAATGAACTTTGCAACCCTTCTAATAACTGCAAGAAACAAAGGTCAAAGTTTAAGAAAAAAACAAAACTTCATAAACATAACTAATGACAACTTTACCCTTGAAGTTGGTTGGATTCTCCGAACTGATCTGCGTGGTTCGCTTTCTGAAGTTGACCTATCTTTGACCTCAGTAGTAGAAGAGTCAACATCCATCCTGTTTGGTTGACCCGACGAAATATCCGCACTCGTATCACGTGAAGTGGGTTTAGAAGATTTTGACTTGTTCTTTTGGGTCAACGATTTGAGCGTGGGAACTGGCGGTTTTCTTGACTTTTTGACTTTGGGTTTGACTTCGGGTTTGACTTCAACAACCTGCTTTTCTTTAGAATCGGTTTTAGAATTGGTTTCTGATCCAACGGCCCCGGATGGTTGAGGTGTTAAATCAATTACAAGCCTGACTGAATCACTTGGTGTATTATTATTATTATTATTATTACTTTTATTATTTTTATTGTTATTATCATCAACATCACGCGAGCTCATATTAATGAATTTCTGTTTCTTTCCTGGTTTAGGAACACCAAAAACCACCCTCGATTGCTTCTTCTGCAAACCGCTTTTTGTTGTTCCACGAGTGTCAAACTTGTTTTCATTTCTACCACTTTGACCTAAATTAAACGAGCTTCCTTTGGAAGATAACGGAATATTCTTTGATTCTTGAGGTCTACTTGACTCAACAAGATTAATATTATTTGATGATTTACCCTTATCTTTAACTTCCACAACAGGACTACCAATCTTATGTCGCTTTTCATTTGGTGTATCACCCTGTAACCATATATTTTATAAATAAATTCAAAATGTAACCAACCATATATTATATTTACTAGCATAAAACCCGATTACCTAACCAATACTTAAAACTTTATCATTTAATATATATATATATTTATATATATATATATATATATATTAAGTTACTATGTTGTGAACACTCAAAAAATAAATGTTTGACACTTTTATGACTATAAATTAGCTTAGTTGATAATTATACGAATTAAAGAAACGTCAGATTTCAAATTTAAATAGACTAAGTGCGGTTTTCCTCTTTGAGATTTGCAAGACTTAAACAGCTTTAGTCCACCCTTAACAGTTTTTGTCATTAAACTTTTAACAGAAATCTGTTAAGACTTAAAACGTTAGGGGCAAAAATTGTTAAGATCTGAAACATTAGGGACGATAACTGTTAAGACTTGAAACGTTATGAATGAAAAAGGTTAAGACTAGAAACGTTAGGGACGAAATTTGCTAAGACTTGAAACGTTAGAGACCATTTCTGCTAACGGTGGACTGAAACTGTTGACTATTGCAAACTTCAGGGATAAAAAGTGCTATTTACTTTTTTAAATATATAAGATTAATGAGTAATTAGATAATAACAAATTTAAATTATTTGAAATTTGGATTTTAATTTAAAATAAAATACAAAGTATAAAAGAATTCAAAATATTAATCTAATTAATTTAAATAATAAAAAACTCTTGAAAAATTGAAATAATGCCACATGACATTTTTTGTAATGCTTTATTAGAGGTAAATATTTTCAAAGATTGTCTTACCTCTGAAATGTGGGACCCATTCAGACTAGACCACTCAACCCACGTGCCATCTTTCCAAATAAGAGTTGGTCTGACATGCCATGACCTAACAGTGGATGTCTCTACTTGGGCTGCAAGACAAGATAAGGTAAAATAAGATTTTTTATAATTTTATTTTTAATTTTTTAAAATTTTTTAGAGCGGCAAATACACATGCATCTATTTGCTTTCAGCAGGATTTGAACTCTGAACCTCTAGAATCAGGTCATTGCCCAAATTTCAAGACATTAACTCAGAATAAAAATTCAAATGGCATATAAATATAATAATACATACCAGGAAATTTGACAACTAGAGAAGTTAAATCAATCTTATTTGTCTCCACCACAATTGCTTCACACCAGCTACAAAAAGGTATCACAAAAACATTTAGCAAAAAGATATAACTTCTAATGAAGAGCTACATGTCAATTTGAATATAGTTGGAGTTGGTTATTAAAACATTTAATAATTAAAAAATATATATAATTAAAATGCTTACCAATCTTGGACCCACACGTCAACTCGGTCCCCACTACACCAGTTATAATTTGTGAGGGTAGTTCTGTCTCTTTTTCTAGTGCCTTCGGACCGCATGGTGGTCATAGGATGAGCAACGCGTATCCTAGGTGGCTCGGTGTCTTCAGATTCAAGTGGGACCCACTCCTTTAATTTCCCTGAGCCTTTATGGAAGAATATAAAATAATTTTTATGCATCAAAATTCAACACTAAGGTTTTGCATGAGGATTTTTTTGTAACTTGTACTTTCTTACCATCATCTGATAAGAGTTCGGTGTAACAGACAAACGCGTTTCCATCTTTTATAGTTGTTACACTTGCTGCAAACCACGCACTTTTCTTCTTGTCGCTGTCTTTACGCACCTAACAAAAAATTTTGAAAATACTTGAAATAGGGAATCATTTCACTAATTTTTTTTTTTAGATATTAATATTATGTTCCAATTTCATTACCTCAACAAAACAACCTTCTTTAATGATGTTATTATTCGAATTGCTACTTTGTGGCATGTTATGATCAACATCAGAACTTTGAGATGATCCAAACTCTGCTTTAGAAATTATCCCAACGGTTTTGGATAAGTCGGAATCATTAACCGCAGTTTCAAGATTCTGTTTGTCAGGATGACCCTGCTGACTAGACGATTCGGGAGACTTCCAGTAACCCTCGGGACCCGCTTCAATCAATTCTTGTAAAGACAAAGGATTACCAATTGCAACAATTTTTCCAGCTTGTGAAACCGCTTCTGCTGCCAGCTCAGCAGCTTTCACAATAGCATCTAGATTTTCTGCATGTTTTGAAGAAGCAGAAGCCGCTTCGATTCGCCTACGTGCAGCTTCTTTAGCAGCAGAAATTATTGAACTCGTGTTTCTGATTTGGTCAACATTATCGGTTTTGTTTGACAAAAGTACTTCATCCGCCATTAATCTCGCTTGTTCTGCAACATTCGATGCGATTTTAGCAGCAATTGCAGCAACTTTAGCAACAGAAGAAGCAGCTGCTATCGAAACAGCTGAAGACGCAAGTTTCGCTTCATCATCTGACACCAGACCAGAACTCTGTTGACTTTTTAGTTGACTCCATACATTTTGACAATGATTGACCGCAGCAGCAGCATGCACCGCTGCATCTGCCGCCTGAACCTTCGACTCCTCGATTTTGCTCACAATGTTCTCTTTCGTTACAATCTGACCTATGTTTTGGTCAACACGGCTAGGTTGACCATGAGGTTGACCATGAGTAGACGCAGCAGATAAGGTGGTTGGTGTTGTAAAATGACTACTGGTAGCCACAGTCTTCCTCTTTCTACTTTTTGGACCACTTGAAGTTTGACCAGATGACACCATCGGTGGGCCCACGGGAACCACAGGCAAGCTTGGAGAACCTGATTCTTTAACTGTGGTTAGTTTAACCGACTCAGTTATAGGCAATGAAGACAACCGAGCATTAAACGAAGCAACCGGTGAAGAAGCAGCCCATGGGCCAGGAAACGGGCCTTGTTGACCAGGAAACAGGCCTTGAGATAGCCACATAGGGTTATGTCCAGCAAAATTATGCACCACTGAAGTTTGATACGGGTCAAAAATATTACTTTTTGGTATAGAATTAGACTGCGAACTGCCACTAGGAGTAGGAATATTCCAAAGAGGAGATGAAACGGGAATAACGGGATTAACAATAGGTGAAGAAATATTTGGGGGAATTTTGTTTTGGGCTGAACTTATTTTGGATCCTTGATTAGGGGTACTTGAACCGAGGTTGTTGGGTTGGGCCTTGTGAACGCGGGCCCGTTCTATATAAGCATGCCAAGTAGCCTCCCAGAACTTCCTTCCACCATCTGTAAACACAGGTGATGAAAACTTTTTAAATAGTAAAGTCAAAGGGTATTTTGGTCATTTCACCCTAATTAAATAGAGAAGTTAACAGTAGTTCGCCTTAATACCCAAACTCGTTACAGAACTAAAAGCACAACCCCCAAACTTGTTACTATTAATACTTAGTAACTGAACCTGTTGCTTTGCCCAAATTACAGGGACCATTTGTGTAATTAACTAAAAATAATAATACTAAAAAACATGTAAAACAGACTGACCAGATTGGCCAAATGCAGCAATCATATGAGGCTCTTCAGGTGGTATTCCAGATCTGAAATATTCAGCCATGCGTATAAAAACAAAAAGACAACATACATGTGTATAATGCATATGTATGAAAAGTGTAACTGTGTAAGTACTTACAATACTGATCCGTATACTAAAATTTGTGCTCGCAGTTGCACTTGCTGATTATCGGTAAAAGACTGATGTAATACGGAGGTTGAATTATTCATAACGGGTAGATTTGATGTAGAAATAGGTGTCACGCCAGCTGTCTTTGGATTGCTGACTGGAGTAACATGTCCAGTTGCAGGAGGTGTTGTTAGCATTGTAGGCGATTTATCAGATTTACGTGAACGTTTAGTGGGAGTTTTTTCCTTCAAGTTGTTGGTTTGTTTAGTGGTTTCTGTTTCAACTGAATTTTTCCTCGGTTTACGCGCAGAATTTCTTTTGGCTCCTGTTTTTGTGGCGGTGCTGATAGGCGGTTGACTAACTGGAGAATCTTCATGCAATTTGATAGGATTTAATTGACTTCCATGAGTACCAACAGATGACTCAATATTCTAAGCAGAAATTAAGAGAGAGAAAACTAGTTAAAAATGGTTAGAAAAAGGTAAAATAATAATAATAATAATAATAATTACCTTTGACAAACTAAGACTTTGACTTGCACTTGCATCGACAACAGATGTCTGCTGCTGATTTGATATATCAACTACAAATGCCAGCATGAAATCAAAATATTTTTCATAAAATAATATGTATTTGAACAACTTTGACCTGACATAATTGTTGTAAATCAGATGTAATAATAACCTAATATAAATGCGTTGTATACTATGAAACCCTTTCAAAAATCACATCTTCAAACAAAAATGTTATAGTAGAATAACGTTTTGATTTCTTAGAAACTGATGACTAAAGTGTTACAAGTTACAACTATATAGCCTTTTGAGTTCTTATATATAATGCCGAAAATCCTACCATCAAATATATGTTTTGAGGATGACTTCATTTCCCTCAGAAACTACTTATTATCTTAATAACAAATTCCTGCAATATTTCCCTTTCGTTGACATATATAAATGCGTTTTTTTCCTAATTATACAAATTTTACTATATTTAACAAAACAAAATTAAACTCACCTTCTGAATTTAGAGATTTTGATCCATCTTCTCCTTTCATTGACTTCTTAGGATCCAGTTGACTTCCTGATTCACTTTGGCCCGCATTTAAGTGTACAAACTTTTCAACACCATCAGAAACTGTGTTTTTTTCAACTTCTGAAGCAAGTTTCTGGAAAGTTCCCTCACTGGTTTTTACTTCCACTTTTTCTTTATTATCATCAGATAATAAACTGACTCCAAATATAGGTGACTTTGGTGAGTCTTGTATAACAATATTAGATGTAACAGTTCCAGAAGGTGCATCAGGATATGATATTTTACTTGATTTTACAACATTATCTAATTAAGCAGATTAAACAAGATTAGTTCAAGTAATATAATATCACAGTTATCTACATTTATACCTAAAAGGCTATAATCATAAGTTAACATACCAGCATCAGTTGAAACATTCATATCAGATTCAGTTTGATCTATTGCAACAACTCCTTCAACATTCTTAGAGTTATCAGCAGTTTCAACAGCATTTATGCCCATATTTCCATCTTTTTCATCCTTACTTTTAATATCTAAATCAGGAATTTCAGGTGAAGAACAAGCTTTTGGTGATGTTTTACCAACAGATTCCTCAGGAACAGAAACACCACTGTCAACTAACGATTTGTCAACAGGTTCCAAATTTAAAACAACCGCGAGATTTTCAACATTATATGTACGGGTTTCAACAATGGTGTCACTGTTGGTTGAATTATCAGGTTCGTTATTACAATTGTCAACATTTTCAACATCCTGTGCGGAGCCCGCATTTTCAAATTCTAACTTAGATACAGAAGAATCTTCTTGCAACTCGTTAACAAAAGATTCAGTTGCTATTTTACTGGCATCTTGATTCACATCATCAACAACAGATGAATTATTTTTGTTATCTAAAACAACTGATTCTAACTCCCCCTTGGGATCCATATTACTAGTTAAGATAATGTGTGTATTACTTTCTTCTAGAACCTTCTCTTCTTGTCCAACTGAATTTAGAAGCATTGCAACAGATTCTGAAGATGTTGCTTCAGACCATACATTTTTTCGTGTTGATTTCACAGCAGTTGAATACTCCTCAATCCAGTTATTATCTCGAAAAGCCTCGTTGTCAACAAGATTATCAAACCTTAAATGCCCCTGTAAACTATCATCAAATTCAAATTTGGGAAGAGAATATGAATGTAATGAAGGAGAAACTTTGGAGCTATCTTCCCCAACTATGTGAAGATTTTGTTGTTGAGCATCATTGTCATCAATATCCATTGAATATCTCTAAAAAAATAAAATATAAAGTTGTAAGGGGTAGATATTTCATATTTAGGAGATGAATCACAACTTAAGAAGAAAAAAAATGTCACAGCTTTAGATGGCCGGTTATGTTGATTGAAAAAAATAATAATTCAAATGAATTCAAGAATAACATAATGCTCCAATTTCAAATTTGCTTCCATAAAGAAAGCTTACTTTGATGCAAGTGTATTTGACAATTTTGTTAGTTTGTTACTTCATTTGAAAACATTTACTACCTCAAATCAAGAAAAAATTATCTTCTAGAGGGGAAACATTACTCCTGTCACCAAGTTATCATCTTGTTACCAGATACTATTTATGATCATTACACATTACATGTTCAAGTTCATCATCAGACTTCATGCTAACATATTTTTCTATTTCTTATTATCTTAAAATGTACATTACTAGCTTTCTAGAATCAAAGATCCAATACAAGACAATATTTCCATAGTAGGAAGCTTTCAACTCAGAAAAAGAAAGCAAGAGGGAAGTTAACTTGCAGATAAATCTCCTTGCTTCAGTTTGGGGGGCTATAGAAGAATGCTTAACACTTGAAACGCATTAAGACAATATCCACAACTGAACAAACCATTGTATAAATAATAATAATAAAACATTAACAGTAGTTATGGTATAATGAATCATTCTGCTGAACCATCAGATAAGACACAAGATAGAAACTTTAGTTCAAGTTTATAAGGATTAATTTCAAACAACAGCTAATTAACGTTTAAGCTTAAGCCTCACAATATTCAACAACCCTAAACCATTTGCCCCCTAAAACAGCATGCAGAAAGCAAAGTCATTCTATGATTTTCAAAGCAAGAAATGAGTCAAATGACAGTTACTTGATGCCATTTAATCCAATTTTCATACTTACCACATTCAAAATCATCCTAAACACCATTCATCACTCACAACTTTACAGCAAACAAAAGAAATCATATTTTTTTGCAGCAAATAACTACCTCACTTCAGCGACAAATAAAAACAACACGTATCAATAAAGGAAACGGGACAGTTATTACCAGAAGAAGTAAGTGAAGAAGAAGAGGAACAGGTATTACTACCTCCCTCCATTCGGTGATCGAATCTGACCGTTTGATCAAGGTTTCCGCTGCTTGTTCGGACAAAAACGCATCTAGGGCTCAAAACAATTGTGAATTCTTTCAAATTGAAGAAGCGAAACAAGCCCTAATCTTTACTCATAAACACAAATTTCTCAGCAATATCCAGGTGATAAGATTGAAACTTGAACATCGATAATCGGAATCAAATTGATTGGTTGATTTTTCCGATGAAGTGAAACTGATGCCTAGAGAGAGGATGATAGTACACACACTTTCTATGTTCTTTATGCCTTTCGCGATATAATGTAATAATTTGAGTAATAGTAAAAAAAGGGTATTTTGGTAAACGACAACGTCTATTCAAACGTGGAGGGATTTCATTTGATCGAAAATAAATCGGTTTTGGTTACTTTTTTATTCATAAAATGAGTAAATTGCAATACGGTATGGTATGGTATAGTATGATATGGTGTATGGTATGGTATGGTATTTATAAAAATATAATACCTTAAATCAAGGTTTCCATGGGAACATAACCTTTGTTTTCGCGTTTCCCGTTTCGTTCAAACTCTGTTTCACGCGCGGTTTTCGCCTACTTTCAATAATTACCCAATCCGATCTGATTTATATGGCCGTAGTGACCAGTGACGTACAACCGTATTGAGTATTTTTTTTTTGAACGTCAAACTATCTTATTCCTAAATTTCACCTTAAACTATCTTAGATTTATATGCTCCTATATGCAAAGCCCCTGTCATTGGGCCCCTGACATTGTTGTCTCTACGAGTCTTGCGTCATGTTTGATATGCACTTTACGTCCTCATGTTTTTGGATTCAAGCAAATTATGTCACATGGGCTAAAACCGTTCAAATTATGGGAGTTACAAATGTATCCCCCTAAGAATGTTTTCCAAGTTTCATAAGCAGATTACATCCCCCGGTTTGTCATTTGCGTCCCTTACCCACTATCGACGTCTCTGCTTCCCATATGGCCACAACATTGTCTTCTCCAGTCAAATTTTGATGTAAGCTAAATTACATCAAATTTGTACTTACACTTAACCTTGGTAAGGCTTAAACACGTGATCACAAGAACAACACCACACCAAACTCTAAGTACCATTTATACCCTATACTAGGTGGTGCTAAAAGGGTGTTGATCATATGTTTGCATGCTTAACCCAACATGAACTTGAAAATTTAACACAAGACGACCTTATATATCATGTTAGATACATGAATCTAAACACAACACAAGAAACACGACCTTAAATATCATGTTAGATACATGAATCTAAACACAACACAAGAATGTGTGTTTAACGAGGACGTTTAACCATTTTTTATCCTAAGTTTTTTCTTTTTTCAGATTAATACTTTAAAATTACACTTTCAAATTTTAATAATATTGATGTGTATAAACAATTACATTTTTTGTTATTTATGATATAAATTAAGACGTAAAATACACAAGTAATTTAATATATGAACAGGACATGTTTTACAAATGAAATGGGGCATATGTGAACCTGTCTGTTTGACATGAACGTGGTCTATTATCTAAAACTTTCTGCAAGTTCACTCGAAATTGGCCCAACTCTACAGTAACCTGAGTGTTAATAAAATGAAGAAAAAAAAAGTAGAAGATGGAAAGATTTTCACGAGCTCCTGTTAGAAGAATCAAGGTAATGTACAAAGTATCAAATTTTCCATGGAAAAAGTTGAACATTTTGCATTAATATTCTTTTTTTTAACAACAAATAGCTTGTCATTCAGCAATACCGCAATACTATGGCATACAGATCAGCCTTACATCCAGCGAATCGATGAAAGCGTTACGACTCCGCCCACCAATCCAGGTGTAACTCACTTTCTGAGTGAAACCCTCTGGCTCACTCAAAAACTTTTTTATGCTCTGAGTGAGACTCTAACCTGAAACCTCTAATTTGAAAAAAAACTCATGATACCATTGGACTAAATACTCATTTGGTGCTTTAATATTAATTACTAATCACAACTTTAGTTATAAATTTCATTTCAATTTTTATTTATTATACCTTTTCAGATATATCTAGAGTTAAATACGGTTTTAGTCGATGTGGTTTGATCAAAACAGCTATTTTAGTCCAAAAAACTTAAATGTGACATTTTTAGTCTAATAGATTTATTTTAGTTAAAATTATAATCCAGTCCATTAACATTAGTCCACTAACAATGTTAAGTACTTCCATTAAATAGAGAGTTTTTAGTCTATTGACCCGACTTACAACAATTATTTACTTCTATTAAATAGTCTATTGAGCCGACTTACAACAATTATTGCATATGATACAAATCTTATTATTAATAATAACAAAAGACTTGAAATTGTATACATGTAATGACATAAATACTTCTTAAATATGATATTTCTATTTAACTTTAAGAATACTATCTAAATATAAAATAAATAAAGAACCTTGCACGGTTGATACGAAAATAGTGGAAGGTTCATACGAAAACCACTTCAAACATTTGTCATTTATTCATACGTTATTACTTATAAAACGAATTACACCATATAGAATCACAAATTTCCGTCTCTTTCAAACGAGTATAATGAAGCTATACATACAAAAAATAAAATAAAAAATTGTGACACCCCGCAATTTCAAGTCAAACATGTTGCTTATAAACGATACTAAATTGCACATACTTACTTGCTGTTACGCTTAATCTTTGAATTAAGTGCGTAAAACGTTCATAGGAACATACATACTTACTATTACGCTTGATCGATGGATCAAGTGTGTTAAACGTTACACGGATTGGCAATATACAACTTACTTTTTTTTAAGCTTGATCAATGGATCAAGTGTTAAACATTTCACGGTTGGGAAATAAACAAACATTCACGTAAAGGTAAATTAGGAGGTTTATCGGACCACACAAGATTCTTGTCCCATGAATGTTGGTGAAACATTACATAAATATTTTTAGTATTTGTTGTAACTTATATTTGTAATTATGTATGGAATAAATATAGACTTAAACTAGATTACGAAACATTTACGGAATGTAATTCGGAGCCCCGATATCGGATTTATACGTGTTAAACAAACAAACATGAATAAAAAACCTTAACTTAAAAATAATGATATAATTATTATTATTTAAAGAAAAAAAAAGCAAAGAAAAGAAATAGAATTGAAACTAAGGAAACGGAAACCAAAACGCAATTTTGAGCGAAACGCGATTGAAATTAATATCTAGGCTATTATAGAGATTGGGCTTTACACACATATAAGTTAATATTATAAAAACTAACCCATCCCATACCAAGCCTAAGCCTGATTCCATCATCTCTCCTCCTTAACCCACTTTTAAACCTCTAATCTCTAAGTGAAACACCTATTTGTCCACATAAACCCTAAACTTTGCAAACCCTGGCCACCACACACCTTGGCCACCCCCCTCTAATCAGCCACCACCACTTCCCATTCAAACACCACCTCAAATTCACCATCCAGCTTCATATTTTTTACTTTCTTAAAGATCCAAGGAGTTTAGAGGCTCATAGAATGAAGGAGAAGGTTGGAGCACTCAAGAACAACAACATCTACAACCATTTCGGATTCAAGAGCTTAACTAAGTAATACTCTTCTCCTTTTATCTTTCTTAAACTTCTTCAAAATATTATCTACAATGTGCACAACTCCAAAGCACTAATACATAAACACACACTTGATTCAACATGTTTATATGCTTGTTAGTAACTTCAGATTTTCTGTTTGAAAATGTCGGTTTGTTTTAACTGTAGCTCGATGTTGATAACTTCAAAGTTATTGGTGCTTAAGTCTAAAATGAATTTTGTAATGTTAGCTTTCATATGACAGTGGTTTTATAATTTTTAAAGTTGTTTTGATATATGATCATGATTTGTTAAGACACAACGGCAAACCTGTCAATCTGACATATTACTTGCACCATGTTCCCGAATGCATAACTTTTTGTGTACTTATCATATAGATGTGATTATGGATGTTAGAGAAAATATAGGATTTTATGTAACATTCGGTAATGGACTTTGGCCCAATGGATTAAACAAACAAGGCCCAACAAGAGACTAGGCCCATTTAAGCCACGAACAACAAAATACAAGCCCATATAAGTTATTGGATTTGTTTGGCAAGCGTTTATGTAAATAATGGGAGCCTACAAACAAAAACGGATTATTAACCGTTTACGCGACTGACAACTGGAACTAAAAAAAACGAGAGATTTAATTATCTACAACAATTTATAATAATAATAACATTATTATTAAAGGTACAAAAAGTAATTCAGAACGACAGAACGCAAAGCGCGCGCGCGAAACGGTAAAATCGCGTTTAACGCGTAATTGTCAGATTCAACCGATTAACCGTCACGACGCACGAATCAAAGTAAATATTAGTATTTTATACTTTATTATAAATATTAATAACATCAGAAAGAGAACCGTAATATTTGGTAAGTGGAGACGCGCAAACCAATTTTATTAAGTAAATACGCGAAAGCAACGTGTTTAACGTAATTATTCACCGGATTAGTGTTAACATATGAAATAAGTATCCCGAGAAAATTTTATTATTCTCCAAGCTTTCCGTTCTCAAAGGGGCGATCGTGACAACCTTTTAAGGCGTGATACGCGAAAATTTCGCGGTATTGATGCGTCTTAACGCGGTAAAACCTGGTCGAAACTAACCTTCTGAGTAATTATTTAAACCAACTAGCATTACCCATGGTACATTTCAGTCTCAAAAATTTAATTGAGATAACTTTCGGGACACAAATCGGTACGAACACGTGATAAAAACACCTATAAAATTCAGCATTATATATATGATAGACCTATACATTTTCCCCATTTTCATTCAAATTCTCCACACACACACTAGGTGTGAGAGGAAGATGCTCTCAAGAAAGAATTCCGGCTAGCCGATCCGGTGACAATCTGGCGGTCCGGCGACGCGGCGGAGGACGATCGTCGGCGACGATTTCCGGTTAAAAATCCGGCGACTCCCATTCTACCATTTATCTTCTCCGATCGTCACAAGGAGTCTAGTTGTACAAATTGTTTCATGATCCGTACTTGAAACCTCCGGCCTAAGATCCGGCGATGAATGCTCATCTTCTAGTCGCAACCCTCCTCTTCTCCACTCACCACTCTTGGTCACCAAGAAGGAAACCCAGAGGCTGGTGGGCGACCGGTGATGTTATCAAGATCGGCGACGGGAACAGCCACCGGCGAAGAGGATGGTAACCACCACTCTCGGGTTGGTCGCAGATCATAGTTATCGGCTACTGTAGAGTCGCTCCGGTGACCCTTCGTAAGAATCCGACTGATTAACTTCAAATCTGGTTCAAATCTGGTTCAAATCTTTGGTTTTGCTTTAAACCTTGTTTGTTGACAACAAATATGAGTTTTTGGGCTGTAATGATGGTGTTGGCGGCGGCTGTGGTGGCTGTCGCCGGCGGAGAGCCACTAGACGGCATCCGGTGGTGGCAAGGTGGTGGTGGCTGTACTAGGTGGTGTTGCGGGGTGGTTCCGGTTAGAACAAGTCTTGGTCAACTGCGGTCAACAAGGGTCAACTCAGTTAATGGCAGAAACCGTATACCCGGTTAAGTTCACGACTCGAAACCGAGTGAAACGGTGCGTTCGGCTAAATAATCGGATTCTCGGTTACCTTAACCGGTTCGCGGTCGCGAACCGAGTCGGAAGGTATAACCCACACGCCTTAATCCATTCTATAATTAATTACTCGCTTATTATTATCGTTAGTATAATTTAATTTGTATCGATAGTGACTGGGTGCGATTGAGAGACGAGATTAAAATAACAAAGGAATAATAATCTATACTCGGTAAGAGGTAATTAAAGTTAGATAAGATTAAACAAGCCGAACGAGCCAATTAACGAGAGTTATTAAAAGAATGTGTATAAAACCAAATTCATTATTGACTTATTGGGATTTGACGATTCTAATGAGTTTGTATTTAGAATCATAACTACTATACATATTTTGATGACTTTAAAATCATTGGTTAAATATTATACATGTGAACACATACAAGTATAAGTATTTTTGTTTAAACGGGAAATGATAATTCGATGTGATAAAAGAGCTAGTTTTAATCAAGAAAACATAAATATATAATTTCATATGACACATATATTGTAATAAACGTTTTGACTAAACAAATATTATAAATGATTTGAGATTATTCAAATAATCTATGATATAGATTAGTATCCAGATCTAGGTACATTTTTATATGTTTAGTTAAAACATGACATTTATAATCAACACACATTTTAAATAACATCGATGACCATAAAAGATAACCTTTATAAATTACTGAAATTAGAATTTAAAGCAGCATATTCGAGATATATATTCTTTAACTAAACTCGTGAAATAAAAGCATAATTATAAGTAGGAAAATTTGTTTTTTCTTAAACATTATAATAAATCACCTTGAGGCGTACAAAATTATATTTTTACGTATATATATCGAAACATGGAGATTAATAAACGTTCTTTTGAAATATATTATGTATTATATGAAACCAAATAATATTAAACTCATTATTCGACGAAATCGATTAAAGAATAGTAGACACTTAATATGTATGAATAGATATCCAACAAAACAAAGTCTTATGCATATACATGTTGGACATATATATCTTACTACTATTAGACTATCTCCAATGCATACACCCGCATTTACTACATGCAATCTAGTCATCACTGGCACATCAGCTTTTTACTCATCCTTTTCACATGCACTTTCTTTCCTCTTTTTAACTCCAACCCATCTTTCCCATATGCACCCCATTTGTACAAGTGATTATTTTAAATGTACAAGTAAACAAAGCTTTTTTTAGTGTTGGGCCCACCAATG
>WOUH02000022.1:9021855-9038472 GCA_009936405.2 Stevia rebaudiana | reverse complement strand
TTATTATTATTATTATTATTATTATTATTATTATTATTATTATTATTATTATTATTATTATTATTATTATTATTATGGTTATTGTTAGTATATATCATTATTGTCACTACATACGAACGTATTATAATAAACGTGAACCTAAATCTTAAACACTTGGAAAACAAGATCTAAGATCCAATCCAACGACTTAGGCTTGAAGTATATATTCGTCTTTTTATTTTAACTTAGTCAATATTTGAATCAGATGGAGACGTTTAGGTTAACACTTGTGGTGATCATACTTATACTTGGATTGCATTCTTACGCGTGTTTACTCGAACTCTCTATTGCTAAGGTGAGTTACGTGGCCCCTTTTTCGTGATTTTAATGCTTTTTAAATAGGGGTGGAACATGTTAGACATTTTTATTCTTATTCTTAATTTCTCGCAATTCTGGTAGTTGTAACATGATACTTGTGCTTATATGTTTGAAAACTATCGTGACAACTATTGTATTCTTTGCGTGTATTCATTAGCTGTAAAAAGCCGCTCTGTAACGGTCGTAGATCTATGGGGACTAACCACCCCCACCCTGCCGGTGACTGTGCAGAATGAAAAACGTGATGCTTGTTATTCTTTTGTTGTGAATGCTTGGTATACTTTACGCTTGAATGCACGGCAGTCTGTTATGTGTGTTTTTGCATATATGTTATAGTATTGCATGTGAAAGTATGAATCGCGAACATGTTTCTTAATGCTTATACGTATGTATTATTTTGTTATATAAACATAAAACCTATGTAACTCACCAACTACCTCGTGTAGTTGACAGTTTTTCTTACATGTTTCAGGTGCTACTTAGATTTTGAGCTTTTGGATTATGCTTAAACTTGAAGGACTTGTTTTGCGTATTTGAACTTTGTAGTGCTATTTTGGACATGTTTTATTTTGTTATCATGTATGACATTTGAATTTGGTATCTTAATAATATGAAACTTTAATAGAAATCATGAGCTTTTGAACAGTTGTGTCACGCCGGTGAATTCCGCCGCCGGCAGGGTGTGACAATTTCGCAAATGCTCTTAAAAAAACCTTTCGAGTCTTCAACTATTCTTGACTATAACAATGAGCGAATAAGGTTGGTCATTCTGGTTAAGACATATTTACTACACTTCTTTTTTTAGAGAGATTGTGTGCCTTTGTTTAAGACTAATGTGTCTCCACTTTAAGATACAACAACCAGATAAACTCTAATGTCAAAATTAACCTAGTACTTGAAAGTTTACATGAAACAATAATGTAGATTATAGAGAATATCTTTGAATGAGTTGTTTGTTTGCTGTTGTTCGTTATATTCATGAAATATATCCAAAACAAGGCACATGATGTGTGAAATGGACTAACCAAAACAAAACTAAGTTAAACAATTTATAGACTCAATCTTAAACTAAACTATCCATACGCTACAACAAGTGTATCGGTCGCGATGTAATAGTGTGGTAATACTGAGGTCGACCCAAAGAGTCTTAATTGACTAATTATTAACCTACTTTACTTGAATTCATTATGGGAGGGGGTGTGTGCATGTTAGGTATTTTATAAACTTCATTGATTTTTAAATTGAAAACAAGACTAATAAACTAGCAAGTTGGTGATAATTAAATACCGGAAAGAATAGTTACCTAGGCGCTTAGAATTGTACAATCATGAACACGAATCACATAATTGAGCATTTGATTGGAAATTGGTTTCAAAAGGTTGAATTAACTAGAATAAACTAAGTGACATGCATTTATCTTTTGGTCTTACACACACAACATAAATTATTCTGAAAGCCCAATTAAGCATACAATTTATTAGGGTAGATCTCCTATCGGTCTAATTTCTCCTATGACTTTGGAACTCTAGACCTAAGCTCACCTTTCGGTCCTACTTGGCCAATTATGTATTAAACACAAAGGAGTAACTATATGATTTATATTTATCTCACATTACATTAACCTAGGTAATTTAAATTCAATTCATCTTTCGATCTTATCCAACCTAATTACCCAAACCAACGACAATGTGATATCCCTTTACCTTCCGGTCTCAAGAATAACAGTTCATAAAGTTCTATGTATGTCTGACCTATCCTAAGGATATACCACATCTAGTAATAATCACAAGGCTCGTAAATACTAAGTACATAAACCACAATTAACCTAAACTGCTAGAACCAATTAACACAATCAAGAATCAATTGTACAACAGGCCAAACACATACAAAACAAAATAATCATACGTATTAAAATAAAACACAACAGCTATTATACCAAATCATACTCAATAAAATCATAAAAACCATGCCCAAAACTGCAAAACGCGTTCAATAAATGTAAGCATCAAACCTAGGTAACTAGTATGAAACTATTTATAAACCATATTAAAAAACAAATCAAATTAGTAATTAATAAGAAGTATTAAGAATTGAGAACAAAGAAACAAGGAATTAAACCGAATGCTTGAACTCTCCAACAATTAAAGCATCAAATTCTTCAATCTAGCCTTCAAGGTTGGAACTTTTTCCTGCAAGTTGTCTGGAAATCCCCAATAGCAGCAGAGACGTCGAACTTTTAAGTTTGAAAATGATTGAGGATTAAATAAGAGAAAATTAGTTTTTTTTGCTGTCGATAGGGCGCTCGCGTATCGGGCACGATCCTCCCAGTATCTCGCAGGTCGAGAGAGATATAATAGTCAGCCCTCAGATTTTGCTTTTTTAAACCCCTCACGTGTCGCGCAGGGCTGGACCTTCTCTCGAGCGTGTCGCGAGAGACCTAATTTCCAGAATATTTATTTTGACCTCTGAGTCTTGTTTCGCAGGTCCAATCTTGATCAAAATCACTTGTTTAAACTCAACCAGTGTTCCAAGACTTGTAACAAGACATCTAGCAAGAATTAGTAGCAAATCAATTAAAAAACTATATAAACTAAACGTGTCGAACCAGTTCAGTGTCAAAAAACAGATTGCGGTGAATTGAACTACCTCTCATAATGGAAAACTCTCTGGCATGTCTATATGCTTATAACATGAATCAAATTTAAACTCTGTCATAAAAAAGTCAACAGACTCTGCCATTAGAATATAAGCCCTTATTAATCAATAATCATATGATATAACCTTTTGTGAACAACAAAAATTATTTCAATAATATCAGAAAACCTTGCAATTACATACATTTGAATCTTTACCATTTTTTGAGAGGCAAATATCATATCAGTAAGCCAGCCATTTGATGATTCTTATACAATATAACTATTGGTATAGTTTAAAATTACATGTGTAATTTTTGTAAATAAATATTAGAAAGTAACGAGAACTTTTGTTTGCTTGTTTGTCACGTTTTCTTTCACCTATCAACTATCAAACTCTATAAAACTCCTCACTCTCTCACTCGCAAATTCTAGGGTTCTCTGTTAATTCTTCTCCAAAGATTCATTCATTCTCAATTTATTTCGTATAATTTGTCGATCTTACACTGCCGAATTACGTTCCACTCAATCAGGTACCACATTTTCCCCTCAATTTTCATTAGGTTCATCGATAGTCATGCGCATTCCCCCTTGGTAATTGTAGTGTATGTTTTTATTCATTTGATTTCTATGCTCACTGCTTTTAATTTCAACCAATCTCTTGAAAGTCGAAGAACAATTTATAATCATTGGAATAAACAGCGTTTTGTGCAATTTTGACGGCATAATTGTGTTATATTTCTAGCCGTTTTGTAAGAATTACTGTCTGTCTCTAGTTTGAATATTGAGATTGGAGATAACAATGTGTTAGATTTCGATTAGTTTAAAGCTCATCCGAGCGACATACATGCAGGGTTCTTCTATTGCATGATTGCATCTTCTTTATTTGAAAAATACTAATGAAGGCTGACATATGAACATTAAAATTGTGTTAATTGTCTATTTCGATTGCATTTTGTCTTAATATAGTAAATATTATGTATTTGTGTAATCTTGTTACTAAAAGGCTTGTGGTCTAGTGGTATCAAAGTGTGTACAAAATATGTCTTACAGATTAAAGTCTCATGATGGACACAATGTGTAGATTTAAAAGCAGGTCTAAAGTCTGTTTGAGTTAGCTTTATAAAGAAAGTAGTGTGATGATAATGTTATTTTATTCAGATGGTTGATGCTATATTTATTTATTTATAATTTTACCCGAGTTAGTTACACTACAGCTGTCATTGTGTTTGTAAATTGTCATTTTATGCACTACACGATGCAAGTGTTTAATCGTGTCTATGTAAATAAAATATTCTATCCCAATTAAATTCACTATATGTTTGTTTTTCTTATTAAAATTCAATTATTTAAAACAACCTATATTGATTTTATCAGTTAGCGCAATGATTACTAGTGGACCGCTATATAAATTTGAATTGAAACATTGCCAAATAAGGAATTTTTGCATATGGGATACCTCCAATTATGGAAACAAAATTATAGCTGTTATTTTGATATTTTATTTCCCTCTAGTACACATGAGCAATGGTGGGGTTTGTTGTAGTTGTGGAGTCACATCAAAAATAGAAACATAATGTACATGACTCATCATTGTATGTTTTTTTATTTTCCTGAACATGGTTGCTTTTGGATGTAGTGTGAATAATAATTGGCTGTATTGATCATTTTTCAACTTATGTACTACATATATGATGCAAAAAAGTACATAAGTTTGCCATTCAAGCAACATGCTACTGGAAAAAGTGACCATATTTTTGTTTTATAATAACAAAACATTAGATCCATGAGTCATGAGTGAATTTACACATTTACTAGTTATTATTTTGTAAGAGGCATAGTGTAAAGACAGTTTATATTGTTTCTGGTTCATTATATAAAATGTAAAGACAAAATTCTGTTTTACAATGTTAGTAACTAAATGTGATTAGGAGTTTGTTAAGATCGAATTTGCATCATGTTTCATTCTAAATAGAAATTCACAGGCAGTTGTAGATATGAAATCCTGTAGATCTTGTGATTCTTTATTTTAAAAATGTGTGTGATCCATGTTTTCTGGAATCTTTTACAATGGTGAAACAATCATTTGTGTTTAACTATTTATTACTTTAACTTTATTGTTTTAGTCAAAATTTATGTTTAATTTTGTAAGTGATTACTAGAGGTTAACTTTTGGAAAACTGTAGTAAATCTATATGCTCAATCTTATCCTTTTAAGAACATGTTTTCATTAAATGCATTCAATACATGAGATCTTTATATAATGCTACTATGTATTAAAATAATAATTTTTAAAACTCTATAAGTATCTTGGTGTCTCTAAGGGAGTTGTATACTAATGTGCCTTAAATCTGTCTTTTGGAAGAGATCAAGTTTAATTAAGTTATTGGATTCTGAAGACGCTTCATGATCAGAAATGGTGTTTTAGCACTTTCCATAAATGCATAGCTTTAAAAATGAGGTACACCGCGCTTTTAAATTGTAATAATAATAATAATATATCAAACAAAAAATTAAAAAAATTAACACATGATTCTGTATTTCAGATTTCAGGAATTATCTTCTTCACAATGGACCGCTTAACCAGCACTGGCGATAAGAAAACATTAAAAAGATGGTTTTTTATTGATAAAAGAGTTGGATAAAGATTAATCAACGGTTCAGATTTGTACTTCAACTATTAGAATTCATCTTTTGATCAAATGGATTTGAGTTTGGTGGATTCTTCACCTGTTCTTACTGATTGTACTCCTGCAAGTCAGACTATTTTAGGTTTTCATTCCAATGTGTTTTCTCGACCAATTTTAAAAAAGAAACCTGCTAAATTTGATGATGTAAGATCCAACGGTTGGCTTGATGCCATGCAATCTTCTTCACCTCCTCGTAAGAAGATGCTTAAAGATATCGCGATTGAGTTTGCTTCTGATGACAATGATCTTGTTTATTATTCTTGGATGGTATGTTTTACCCTTTTAATCATCGTAAATTTATTTAATATAATTACAAAAAAGAAAACATTAATATCATTCATAATGTTTTAGCATTTCTCAAAATTCCAATAATTATCCATTATAACATTATTTATATCTCTACATTCTCTTATTATTTTGTGGTCTCTGTTTCTTTTTTTTTTTAAAGCTGAAGTATCCATCGGCCCTTAAATCCTTTCATCATATTGTAAATCGTGCACATAAGAAAAAGATTGTAATCTTTTTGGATTATGACGGGACCCTCTCACCAATTGTAGATGATCCCAATCGCGCTTTTATGTCAATTGATGTAAGTAATATCTTCCAAATTCTTTTTATTTATTTTTTCTTAATAATCTGCCTAAAGATCTAACATATTTTCCATTTTAAGATGCATTCTGCGGTAAAAGGTGTTGCAAAGCACTTCCCCACAGCTATTATTACTGGAAGAAGCCGCGATAAGGTATCACAAATTCACAAATTTTGCAATTTAACAGTTAATTTCCTGCAAATCCAGTTATAATTTGTTTTCATTTTTTTTTTTAATTTTTATTTCCAAAAAATATCCAAGTGGTTCATTCTTACAAGAAATTCAAGGATGATGGTTTGTTTACAACAAAAACAAATTTAATAGATGAAAAATTAATGCAGTTGAAGTCTTACATTTTTTTTTTTTAAATTAAATATTTTTGTTCAGGTTTATGAGTTAGTAGGACTAACAGAACTATTTTATGCTGGGAGTCATGGTATGGACATCATATTCCCTGCCAAAAACACAATTATTAACAAAACAAATTATATCCGACCTACTGACAAACAGGTAATTTAGTTAACCAAAGTTTTTTTTCCCTCTTACAAATTTCCAATTTGGTTTATATTTTTTTAATTAATCTTTTTGTTTCTTGAGAAGGGCAAGGAAGTAAATTTGTTCCAGCCTGCTAGAGAGTTTATACCAATGATCAATGAGGTGGGTCATTTGTTAGCTAATTTTATGATTGAAACAAGAAAAATAATAATATGGTAATAAGTACTAAAAGTCTACAACTTTACAAATATAGGTTTTTAGGACCCTAGTTGAGGTGACAAAGGATATCCAAGGGGCATTTGTGGAAAATCACAAATTTTGTACTTCTGTACATTACCGTAACGTTGATGAGAAGGTGAAAATTTCTTTGGTTTTTGCGTAATGTTGACTTGTTGAAAAATATTATCATTGAAATATTGAAATTCTTATGTCTTGTAGAGTTGGCCTGCGATTGCACAATGTGTTCATGATGTCTTGAAAGATTATCCTCGCTTGACATTAACTCATGGACGGAAGGTAATATGAACACTTCGTTTTTTATAAAAATTTTCAATTTTAAATATTACTTATGATATTACACGTAATCCGTGTTTTTAAGAAACCTAAATTCGTTCATTTGTAGGTTTTAGAGATCCGTCCTTTGATTGATTGGGACAAAGGGAAGGCGGTTGAATTTTTACTCAAATCACTAGGTATGTTAGTAATTTTCACTTTTTTTTTTAACTGTGTGAACCTGTTACCAGAAAACTCACAGGACCTGTATAATAAACCATTAATTTTTATGATGACCTATATGATCACAGGGTTGAGCAACATTAATGATTGTCTTCCAATTTATATCGGGGATGATAGAACCGACGAAGATGCATTCAAGGTATAACTTTAGTAGTTTGTTTCAACAATGTTGTTCAAACAAGTCATTAATTTTGTTGTAATTTTTCTTAGGTTTTAAGAGAAGGAAACCGCGGTTATGGGATTCTGGTATCATCGGTACCTAAAGAAAGCAAAGCTTTCTTGTCCCTTCGGGACACTTTCGAGGTCAAAGAATTTCTTACATTATTAGTTACATGGAAAGAACAAATGTCTAACAATGTCAAATGATCAAAAGAAGCATCAAAAGCTGAAGATACAGATATTTGGGTTTTTGTGGTTTTAACTTATAAGGTCTTGAAGTTGAAATAGTTTGACAAATAAGTCGAGTTGAAGCTTGCGGGAACCACAAGCTGAGCATGGTACCATTTTGTTTGTTATTTCAAGATTTAAGTTATGTCTAGTTGATTATTACTTTATAATTGTTTGATTATATAAGTTGAAGTACGTGTTTTAAACATTCTACTAAGTATTGTAGTGTTGATGTCTACAGTCTATTTGAACCTCTAATTGTTATACACATCTTTGGGATTAGTAACGTTCTTATTCCATGTTATTTGGTTTCCCGAATTTACAAAATTAATTGAATTCCATAATTAGGTTTGGTTATGGTTGTTGGGTCGTGTTATATAGTTGTGCATCCTCACGATTGTTTTGATCTTCTCGGTGGACTTCTCGGTGGTTAGGTAGTCACGGTGGGCTTGTAGGTTTTTGTTTATTTGTTTAGTTTATGGGCTTTGATTGTATTCGGTGGTTTATAAACCGAAAGTTTGCCATTAGTTAAGATTGATCGTGATCATTGTTAGGGTTGTGTGTTATTATTCATCACAGCGATCAAGCACTGTTTGTACCGGTCAACTCTTGTAGTTGAGTGCAATAGTAATCTAAAGTTCTTTCTTCATCTTGTTCGTGGTTTCTTGGTTTATACTGATTGTGTTTGTTTATATTCCGCATAAACAATCAAGTTAATCGATATCACGCTGTTAGAATCGTTTACGGGACTAACAATGGTTGATACAATAATAGAGTTAAAATTACAAACAATTCCTCCCCTACGTTGTGTGTAATGTGGTTGAGAGTGAGGGTGGGAGCTAGTCATATAGGTTGAGTGTAAGGGAAATATTGGTGTAATGTTACGGGTAGGTCAGGGTGATGAGTAAAAATAGGAATTGGTTGAAAAATAAATAAATAAAAACTCTCTTCCCTCGATCAGTGACCACCATAACTTGTAGGCTCATCACACACCGATCACTTGAGGGTGGCGTGGTGTTTGGGGGTGATGGGCTGGTGTGGCAGTGTCCCTACTCACATTCATGAGCTAATACATAGAGCCTTGTCGGCTGTCGCTATTGAATGAATGAAGAGTACCTATTCATAAACTAGCTGCTACGTTTGGGTACATGTGTTTTCTGTTGCTTAATTTTTTTCTTACATGCTTCTTTTCCATTTAATGTTGGAGCTTCTCTTTTTCTTTGTTTTTTACTATCCCAGTTATGAAGCCACCATTAGGCCTTTTATCTTCTCCGGTTGTGAGTAACCACCACACCCTTCATCCCAACTAGTTAGAACGACTTGTAATGGTGGCAACCCTAGCTAAAACCTAGCTTTCGTTTTAACAACAATGGCAATGGCAATTGCAGCCAGATAGGTTGAGAAAGAAATATAGAGATAAAGAGAATGTAAGAGAGGGTGTAAGAATACATTGATACACCTCAATAGAATTACAAAAAGTGTGATGCCTACTTATGGGTGGTGTTCCCTTACTCACACATCACCTCATTAATCATGCATTGTTTGGGCTAACCATTACATATGGTTCAACAAAGAAAAAAAAGAGTATTTTCATTTGTATTTGATAACCTAAAGTTTAAAAAAAATCGATATTTAAATTCAAAACAACTACCAAGCTTGATCAAAAATTTGAAACCGATTCAACTTCTTAAGTTCATCCATATTTGAAGAATAGAATTCTTTTTTAGTTTGATTCAAACTTGTAACATCACTAGATGCTTCTCTTATCTAAAGTTAAACTTTACTAGCTTCTCTAAGATATCAATCGCTAAACTAAACAAACTAGCAAAAATAATTATAAAAGATAAGCTCACAGATATGATGTAGGGCCAAATCATTGTCAAAAGAAGAATTTGAACCTAGCTCAGAAGACACGTCATATATTTGCTTAAAACATGTAAGTCGAAAGTTGTTTTCGAGGAGCAAGGCCTAACAAAAAAAGGCTTCTAGCTAGAAGTAGGTTGTCTCGCCCATGAGGTAAGAAGAGTTGAGAACAAAGTGTCAAGGGGTGCGTAACGCATGGAATTGGTGATGGTTCCAATACAAACCTTGTGTTACCTAAAAACGGTGAGAACAAATCTGATCCGTTGATTAAATAGATTAAAGGCTAAGATTGATTACAAGTCACCAATCTCTAACTTAACATATCTCTCATGTTAATAAGGGTAATTTAGTAATTGATGCTAGCCAAACTTATGAAATTAACACACACATTCCTCTAAAAAAGGAGATAAGTTTTATGTTAGACATTTTTTCAATAATATTAAGTCCACCAATTTTTTAAAACGAAATTTTAATAATTTATAAGTATAGATATGAAAAATTATACCATAAAATAAAAATATTTTTATCTCTAATAATTTTCTATAAAAATAAAGTTGGTATTTTCTAAGAAAGATTACACTAAGCTACGCTATACGGTGCTATTAACATAATTTTAACAGTGCTATTAGCATGATCCTAACGAACTCTTAAGAGTTAAGACCATTCCATAATAGTTAACTATGTCAATACTACATAAATGGTCCCCCAACATTTATTTTGATGATAGTAAATATAAATAATAATAAATGAAGGGGTTTTTATGCTTATCTCTTGGACTCCTATAAATAAGAGACAATACAAGGAATTTATAATTGGATCATAAGTTCATAACAAATGATCCTAATGAACTCTATCATGAACACCATTAAACGATATTAAGATTTTCTTTACCAATCTTCATCAACCTAAGGTATAATATGCCAATTACTTATGACCATCGTATAACGTCTCATTATGAATATAGATTGAATGTATAGACGGTTCATAAAATTATGTTGTCTAAAGCACTATTTGATGAGGTTGGTAGACAGCAATGTGTAGCATCACGTGGTAAAAAAAGCTCGTGAATTTTTTAAAGATAATATAAAGATGGCAAATTGGATTTTAATAATCCAAACTTTGACCTATTGGCTGGTTATCCCAACTTTGAAAATTCTTACCATCAGTCCCAACTTTTAACTCATTTATTGGTAGCAGTCTTCCGTTAAATTGCACTAACACCGTTTGAGTTTCTGACATTTATTATAAAATTGTAAATTGCAAGGGCTAAAGGTGTCTCCTTTACAAACTAAAGACTCAAATATGTATTCTCTAATCTTCAAAACCCTCTTCTCTTACTCACTTCTTCCCCAGCTAGGAAACTCATTTCCAGTCGCCACCATGATGCTAACTGTGGTTGGGTATGATCTATCCACCACCACCAGATCCTTCTAAACAAGCTCCGATCAAAACCCTAGAAGTCGAAGGTGGCGATGTCTTTTTCGAATGTTTATCCAAAGCATCATTGACTCATTTCCGATCAAACGCCCCACCTCCTACGCCTCCTACCATCTCCGACGATCCACCTAGATCCCGATGCATAAGTACTGAGATGTTCATATGGATATGTAGACAATTTAAAATTTTAGGTGAGCCTGAATCTGAGAACTTATAGATCTGATCCGTGACTCTGTTGATATAATTGAATTAATACTGAAAACTTGAGAAAATGTGAGCGTGAATTTGAAGGAAAGAACATCGGATGCATCCATGGAGACACTAAAGCTCAGATCTGCCATTGTTATGCTGATTTGAAGCTTTTATTTGATTTGTAGATTTCATATTTGGGTTTTATATAGTGGGATTTTCACTGGGTAGGTTGTTGTTGTTGTTGTTGTATATTTGGGTTTTAGTTTGTAAGAAAACGCCTTTAGTCCTTGAACTTTTCGAATTTAAAAGAAATGTCATGTCATTTGCCACGTCATAAAAATTCAAACGGTGTTAGTGTCATTTAATGGTGGGATTGTTACTGGTAAATGAGTTAAAAATTGGGAGTGTTGGTAAGAATTACTGGAGTTGGGATTATTAGGAGCCAATAGGTCAAAGTTTGGATTATTAAAATCCAATTTGCCTGAAAAAATTACATTTTTAATGCACACGTACACATGCATACGTATATGGTTGTTGAGAATCGTGAGAATTGCATAAGCACTTGAACATAGTGTTTGAAAAAGGATAAAATTTAAAAAAAAAAAAAAAAAGGGTTTGATATTATCTCCTGAACTTTTTTTAAAGTAAAGAATATGCACATATGATAATCACATATTTCTGCAAAAAAATGTGATTGATTTTTATGGAGGAAAGTTAGATTTCATCAGCTTTATTGGCATATCTGTTAGCAATTTTCTCCTAATATTTTTGGGTGAATCTGAGTGGGTTAGTAGATGACAATTTGAAAGAAATCAAAACAGAATGGAAGATGGTTGAAGGTATGTGAAGATGATGTTGAATTGTTAGTTGGGAGGTGAGCTTTAACTTGTTAGTTATTGTTTACTGTTAGTTTTTCAAATATTTACTTTAGTGATTACCTATGAAAAGAAGGGTTTTGACTTGATCTAGATGTATTTTTTTATTATATTATTACTTTTTCTTGTGTTCACTTAGTTGGAAATTGTTGCGGATGTTGGTAGTGATGTCACGGGATGGGGTGATGATATAGGCAGGTATAACACATCAAGATATGAGCGGGTTAACGCTAGTTGTTTCGGATTTGTTTCTATTAGTCGATGATACACTAGAACAAAATTTGTACTTTTGCAAATCAAATGCTGACATCAATATGGTTATTAAGTTGTCCCACCTTAAAAAATGGTTAATGGTTTAAGTTTGGTGGTGGATTCACGTTTAAAAAAACGGTATTAAAAGTACTTGGACCAAGTAATTTTTATTCCTGAATTAAACTTGAATAAAATCTAGTGGATTTTAGTATAAAAATAAGTGTAATGAAATTAGTAACTTATAGGGTGTGTTATACTTTCATAATAGAAAAAAGTTAGTATAGTCACATGACACGTTTTGTCCATAATCTTTTTTACCAGCGTACCATTGGCAAAGTTTCTTTTTTTATGATGGACTATTGTAAGATGCGATATTATATTTGTGATTTTGCATATAAACTTCATAATTATGAGGGTTTAATACTCTCTTGGTTTATCTATTCTTTATATTCCTAGGTTTCTCATCTTAAAATTTCATATTAACTCTGTAATAATAAAGGTTTGATACTCTCTTTGTTTTATTGATTCTTTTGGTTAGTCGGTTTTGCATCTTTAAAATCCACTACACTGTTTAAAACAGAAAAATATATATGGCTAAACGATATTAAAACAATATAAGACATCTTTTTATGTCTTCATTGATCTATCTTTTTCATATTTTCATAATTTAATCTCACCAATCAATTAACAAGTTTAACATCTTGAATTCATTCAAGAGTAAAGTTCATTTTATAATAAAAACATATGGATGATTATTACTATTTAGATTCTGTGATGTCAGACATTGTTATATTTAGCTACATGTGATGCACATTCCACCAATTACACTTTATAAGCAGAAGACTTCTTTCATTTTCCACCATCCCAGAAAACCATTGAAGATGATACGAATTATCATATTGTCTCTTAATTTAAATTTTAGTTTATCTTTATTATGAATTTTAGTCTTTATCTTATTTTAGTCTTTATCTTGTTTTGAATTGTTTCTATTTAAACATTGTATTCAAGTTGAATAGTCAGTTGAGTTGAATTGAATTGAGTTTTATTTAGAGAACTTTGAGTTCTTTGTTTGTCTTTGGATTATCAGGCGTTCTTGAGCCATTTGGTTGCGCGTTCCGCATCATTTGGTATCAGAGCTTTGGTTTTCAAATGGCTCGGCGTGAAGATGATACTTGGCTCGTAGAGTCGCCGACAGAGGCAACGACAAGAGTATTTTGTATTCACGTGCTCGTGGAGAAGATCAATGTTCTACTCGCAGAGCCGCTGACAGAGGCAGCGGTGAAGTTGTTTCTGACCCATGGGATTTTAAGATCGAACGACTCAAGCAACGAGTCCAAGGTCTTGAACCGTTGTTGGCTTGGAGGGAAACGGAACCGGAAGGACCCGTCGGGGACGAGTTAACCGGAGACGAGGAGCATCCCACCAATGACGACATTATCTATGAATCTCCACCCGTGTATGATGTATACGATGATAACGAATGGTATTCTTGGGCAAATAGTGGTGTGATAGAAAGATTTGAAGAGTACGTGGTATTCACAATTTCTCCAGGTTCTTCTAAAATAAGTGAAGATGTTTTGAATCATACTAATGATGGGATCGTAGCACTCACCGTTGATGGTGGATTTGCAACTGATGGGGTAGCGAATGTTGGAGGGACACTTGAAGGAATTCATGTAGTTTCACTTAAGAATAGGTTTAATCTTCAATTTGCATGTGTGCATGAAGAATTGCTAAATCTTATGACCGAATTAAATGAGATATATGCCAAGACATCTACGGTCATATGTGATGAGTTCTTCATGAGAGGTAAGAGTAGCATCGTCGGAGATTGTGTTACCGCGAGAGGTACTCCGGTGGCATTCGATGATGTAGCTATTCTCAAAGTTGAAAGTCCAAATTATAATTTGAAATTTGAAAACAAGATAATAAGTGCAGGGGATAAATATCAAGGTCATCAAAAGGATAAGGTTGGAGGTGGTGTTGAAAATTGTATGCATCACATGTTTGATCCACGTGGGTTTTCTAAAAGTTTTAAACAATCGATTATTGTTGGGGTAGAAATTAAATTTGATGGGTATAGTCTATTAATCAAGATTGTGGTTAATTTTTTTCCGGATCTCGAGTTTATCATTAAACATAATTTTGAAAAGAAAAACCCAATATTCTTTTGTGTTCTCAAGACTCGAGTACAAGTCTTTTTCGGAGATGGAGAGAAGAGTATAGTGAGGAAACTTAGCAACCTAAGGGACCTCGGTGGTATAGGTTCAAAGCAGGTCGAGACAACCGGTGAAGTTGAACTCTTTAGGCGGGTTATCGTGATAAATAATAAGAACCGGATTGATGTTCCTTTCGATCCAGGTGGCCTGAATCCAGAGGCAAAACTCGAGGACGAGTTTTTTGTTAAGAGTGAGAGTATGATACGGATTATCATATTGTCTCTTAATTTAAATTTTAGTTTATCTTTATTTATTTATTTGAATTTTAGTCTTCATCTTATTTTAGTCTTTATCTTGTTTTGAATTGTTTCTATTTAAACATTGTATTCAAGTTGAATAGTCAGTTGAGTTGAATTGAATTGAGTTTTATTTAGAGAACTTTGAGTTCTTTGTTTGTCTTTGGATTATCAGGCGTTCTTGAGCCATTTGGTTGCGCATTCCGCATCATTGATCTAGTGGATTGATGAAGGGTTGACACGATTCAGCAGACTCATACTTCCTAGGAGATGCTAACTTTGTAATAATGTATGCCTGGATAGTGTGATTTACCTATAGTTGGAAATAAATTTTTAAATAAATACAATGTTTATAAAATTGTTTATTGGGTTTTACCACATACAGATGATTAGTATAAACGGACTTAATATTGAACAAGAAATTACTACGCATGTGCGTGGGATATGTTTGACGATTCTACTAACATGTTTTGATCACATACTGCTCAAGAGTATTGTTTCAGAGAAATTGTTGTATTTAATGCAATAAATTTATAATATTAATTTCGTGACTTATTTATTTATTTATTTATTTATTTATTTATTTATTTATTTATGTGTTCATAAAAAACATTGGTTTATTATGAAGTTGTAATTTCAATCACTTGAGCTAGTCTTATTTCATAGGAATAAAAGTTTAGTAATAAAAGAAATACTTGAAATACGATGTGTTAATTGTGTACGAAATTATTTGTAGGAAATGTGTTTTTTTTATTGAAAAAATATGTTAAATGAAGAAATACACCCAAACCAATATTTAATGTTGATCAAGAGTAAATATGATGAAATGTTGATCAAGAGTTATTATGTTTCATCATTGTTGTTAAACATATTATATTAACATAATCCTTCCAACAACATTATGTTAATATGTTTTTAATCCTCGGGACATCCTCATATTGTTTTAAACTATAATGTTCGCATAATGTTATAACCTTAATAATATATTTAAAGACTCTTGTTAACAACATAATATAATACAACCTTAAGCACATTAGAGCTTTATTCCACTACACATTTTTTTTAAAAGAGGAAGACCTTGGTGGAGAAATATATCAAAAATAGACGTTTGGACCAATCTATTTATTTTAAAAGTAATGCATTTATCATCGATTTATCTCTGGTGTTTTCTACCAATATCTCTATTTATCAGGAACACTTATCAGGAACACAGACAGCACAACCAAACACAACGTGTTGCAAATGCTGCCAAGTAAAAGATCAAAAACTCAAATATATAATAATTGATTAGTACTTTCTTTGTATCTATCTTTATAGGGTTTGGTAGAGGTGTACAAAACGGTTTTTTTTTTTTTGAACCGGAACCGGTTCCAAACCGGTTCCACCCGTTAAAGGTTTCTCGGCCACCGGTTCCACCCACAAACCGGTTCCAAACCAGAACCGGTTCCACCCTCTGAAAAATCGGAACCGCCCTAACCGGTTTGGTTAGGAACTAGAACCGGTTCCTCTCCAAAAACCGGTTCGAACCGGTTCTGTCGTATTTTTTTTTTTTTTAAACGTTTTATATCGTAACATATAAAATAAAAAGGAAACTTTATTTATCTTGAATATCTTACAAAAAGAAAACATACAATAAAACGCAAACTATTTCATTAAT
>WOUH02000022.1:9003222-9021755 GCA_009936405.2 Stevia rebaudiana | reverse complement strand
CGTATAGTGCTATACGTGGCGTATAGATACTGACATCGACTGCTGTACGAGGTACGAGGTTGTCGGTGAAAAGTGACTTATACGCCACGTATAGCCCTATATGTGGCGTATAGCCCTATACATATCGTATAAGGTTGGTAGAGGTGTGAAAATATGGTTTGGGGTGTCCAAATAGCACAAGCCTATTATAAATATCTATATCTCTATGTCATCTTCCTCAATATCAACACTTGCAATTATCGAAAATGTCAGCTGCTTCGTTTCACTCTACTTCACTCACCTCTTCTTCCATTCTTCTTCAGGTAATCCACTCACAAATTCTCAACAAATTGTTTGTAGTTACTATTTTACTTCGAGTTTACCTGTTGATCGATGATCGATCACCAGCAGGACAGAAGAACACGACTTCCGGTACGATCCGTATTCCCGGTCAACGGCTGCAGTTTTCACAAATCCTGTACTCAAATCCGAGCCTCCTACACTGATTTCTCAGCTTCTCCTAACACCGGTAGATCATATTTCTGTTTTGTTTGTTTGATCGTGGTTAGATCTAATATTCAACTTGCGCGTATTAGTTGATTAGTTAATTTTTGGTTTTAATTTGTAGGTGGACGGACTGAATTAGATGCTCTGTCACACTACAGTGAAGTTGTTCCGGACACTGTCGTCTTCGATGATTTCGAGAGGTAATATCGTAATATTCAAATTTGTTTGCGAATTGAAAGTTTTATGTACATGTGTTTGTGTTTATCAAACTAGATGATTGCGTTTTCAAATTATATATAGGTTTCCTCCAACAGCTGCTACTGTTAGTTCATCTCTTCTGTTAGGAATTTGCAGCCTCCCTGATACAGCTTTTAAGGTAATTGTATAGATTTGATTGAAGTAAAGAGATTGATAACTACATTAGACCATTAAAGGTACTAAAGTAGCACCATTTATGATTTTCTAGTTACATGTTTAATGTTTTTAACTTTTACAATTTAGAAAATGATAAACTGATAAATATACAAAGAAGATGGTGGGATCAAAAGCTATGAGTTTAAGTAAATAGTGTCTTCAGTTAATTTAGTTAATTATAGTCCACTTTACATAAGCTTCTATGTATAACTTTTGTTTTAGGGTGCTGTGGATACTGCATTGGCAGATAAAGAATGTTATGGTCTAGAAACCCCAAATGCTCGAATGACATGCTTTGTTAATAAGGTAAATCTTTTTCTGTATTCAGTAGATATACATACAGTTGCTTTGAAGTATCTGTTGATTGTTTTTATTCAAAATTGTCAAATTACAGGCTTTAGTAAACGTTGGAGGTGAGTTATCAAAGCTAGTACCTGGTCGTGTTTCAACCGAAGTGGATGCTCGCCTTGCGTATGACACACATGCCATTGTTGGAAAGGTATAACAATCTTGTGTTAATTGTTGCAATGTTTATATTTTGTTATTATTGATTATTGAACATCTTACTCTCAACTTGATATAACTTCACTGATTTGCAGGTGGAAAACTTGTTGCGATTGTATAATAGTATTGATGTCCCTGCAGAACGTCTATTATTCAAAATTCCTGCAACTTGGCAAGTGAGTACACAAGGTATTATGTTTATATGTTGTTAATTGTTACTCATTCAATGCATATAAGCTAATTGTTGTCTTCAGGGAATTGAAGCTGCAAGATTATTGGAATCTGAAGGCATACAAACACATATGACTTTTGTCTACAGGTATGAGTGAAACTGATCATAAAACTCAATACTAATAAACATTATAAAAGGCTTAGTAGCATAATAAAGATTCAGAATTTTGAATTACCTGCATTCAGCATGATAGTAAGATATAAGATTACAAGAGAAACGTCAAAAACAAAAAACTAAAAATAAAAAAAGAAACTAGAAAGTAGGACAGTAGGTCTTACCAATATCTGCAGATGGTCTAAATATTGATTTGTTGATTACTTTATTCTTCTTCAGCTTTTGTCAAGCTGCAGCTGCTGCTCAAGCTGGTGCATCTGTTATTCAAATATTTGTTGGTCGCCTTAGGGTATTATACTCTTCACTTTTATTATTTAATTTTATTTTTCCAATTTTAGTATGGCAAAGGGTAACCTAGTCTTTCGTGTGGTTTAAAAGTACACTTTGGGTGACTTTTAATCCCATTTGACCCGGTAAACCGATTTGACCCATTTGGACAAAACATAAACCAGACTGATTTATTTTGAACAGGTTGAAATTAGAATAAGATTCATTAAGTTATAATCTCACCATGATTTCTCATATTATTAGGATTGGGCCCGCAACCACAGTGGTGATCCTGAAATAGAAGCTGCTCTTAAAAGAGGAGAAGATCCGGGCTTGGCTTTGGTCAGCTTCATTTTTTTATATTTTTATTTTTTTAATTTTTTACTTCAAATCTTATCTGTGTGTTTTTTTTTGCAGGTGACAAAAGCTTACAATTACATTCACAAATACGGCCATAAATCAAAGTTAATGGTTGCTTCAATCCGAAACAAGCAAGACGTTTTTAATGTTTTAGGGTAAAAAATATATACTTTGTTTTATATTATATTTTTGCCGGACAAATGATCATCGGTTCCTAAATTATGCAGGGTCGATTATATTATCACGCCTTTGAAGATATTGCAGGCTCTTAAGGAATCTGTAACTCCTGATGATGATAAGTATACATTTGTTAAAAGATTATCCTCACAATCAGCTGCTGCATATAACTTCACTGATGAAGAGGTATGCTTTCTTGTAATTAGTTATCTTTGGTGATTAAATTTCTAAAAGAGTTCATTAAACAGATCGTCTCCGTGGTTTGGGCAAAGTAACAGTATTGGGTAATAAGGTTTATAAGTAACAAGTTTGTGGTTTCTGCTTCCAGTTTTGTAACGAGTTTCGGTATTAAGACTGACTTCCGTTAACTTTTTCTGTTACATTATGATGAAATGACCAAAATACCCTTTTATTACTTTGACGGGTCAAAGGGTATTTTGGTTAATAAGGTCTAAATGTAACAAGTTTGTGATTTGTGCTTCCAGTTTTGTAATGAGTTTCTTAAGAATGACTTCCGTCAGCTATTTCCGTTACATTATGATGAAATGACCCAAATACCCCTTTACTACTTTGACACTTCAAAGGGTATTTTGGTTAGTAAGGTCTATAAGTAACAAGTTTGTGGTTTGTGCTCTTGTAACGAGTTTCGGTACTAAGACTGACTTCCGTCAAATATTTCCGTTACATTATGATGAAATGACAAAATACCCTTTTACTACTTTGACAGGTCAAAAGGTATTTTGGTTAATATGGTCTAAATGTAACAAGTTTGTGGTTTGTGCTTCCTGTTTTGTAACGAGTTTAGTAAGGGTTTTTTGGTCATTTCACCTAACTCGACAAAAGTTAACGAAGTTAGCCTGAATACTCAAGCTCGTTACAAAAATAAAAGCAATAACCCCAAACTTGTAACTTTTTTAGTACGCAAACCTGTTACTTTACCTAAGCATTGGGATCTTCTATGTAATTAATTGTAAAAAGTCATATATTAATACACAAAATGCAGACAGTAACACTATATAATTTGTAACCGCTTGCAGTTGGTAAAGTGGGACCAATTAAGCTTCGCTTCGGGTATGGGGCCCGCAGCTTTAGAACTACTTGCATCTGGAATGGATGGTTATTCTAACCAAGCGAAGAGGGTGGAAGAACTATTTGGAAAAATATGGCCACCACCAAATGTTTGAATGATAATGGAATCAGATGTTTCTAGAAACTTCATCTGGTATGTTATTTGATTGCTTTGTAATCTTTGTTTGAAGACAACAACGTTGTATTGTGGCTCTTTGGTGGGTCCACGTGTTTCACTTATGATAATGATTTGAGAGATTGACATAACGTTACATCCTTGATCTGTTCAACTTGTTACATCTGACACACTTTAATGTATAATCATATGTTTTGATATAATAATTTCATGTTTGTGTCGCATGAGTTGAAATAGAAAGTGGTATGTTGACTTTTCATAATATTTATTATGTAATGATTTGTTATACTATATAAATACAAGTAAAAGGTTATTTAGGTTTGCAAGCTTGACCAAATTTTATGAACTTGACCTTGAGCTCGTTTGTCAAACAAGTTCATTTTGGGTTTAAGCTCTACTTCAATTTTAACAAATCTACTTCAATTTGAACATAGTCTATAAAGTCAAAATCAGAAAAATCAGATATTACAGTTTGAAGAGTTTAATAAAAAGTTAGAAAAGAAACAAAAGTATTTTTTATTTGTATAACTACTAATAGAAGAAATTTTGAAAGGAAAGGAATTGTATAACTAATAAAACAAAAATTTTCATGAACCACTTAGTCAAAATCGATTTAGAGGTTTATAAGGTATTCATGGATAGAAACAAAGAACTATTAGTTCTCTTCTATTTTTTTTAGAACCAACCGCTGTTATAAAAAAATAGAAGAGATCGAGCTGATAGAAGAGACATAATTTATTTATTTTTGAATAATACGAAACCAAAATGCTATTGAAAATAACAAAGTGTTATTACTAAAAATTATGTTTTATATATAAAATCAACATTATAAAATTATTATAATACTACTTTGTTATTTATAATATTACTTTGTGTCTCTTAATTTAAAAAAATAAGAAAAAATATTATAATAGCATTTTGTTCCCTGTTTTTTAAAAAAAAAAAGTAAGATTTGTATCATAACCATCTCCTCTATTAGAATTATCAAATTGATATATAACTCAAAAGTAGGAATAGAAAGTGGAATAAATAAAGTTTTGTAGCTATAACTTTATTGAAAACACCTAGAAAACATTTGTAATTAAGTTAAGTTTCTATTTATATCTTGTTTGAAAAAAATGAGAACTGATTCAAAATACATCAAAAAAGAAGGAAGTGTCATAAAACACGTTTGGACACCTTATTGTGTCTTCTTTAATCTCTCTTTACCACACACATTTTTAACTGTCCTTGTTATTCTCCAACACTCTTTTTTTCCACTTTACAAAATTAAACCACCATATTAAGCTCGACACATTGTCACACAAGTAACCAAAACTCAACCAAACTAACAATTACAACAAAGATCCAACAAATGAGACCTCAAACTTCATCCGATGTCGAAAACCCGACTCGTACATCGCTTCTAGAAGCTGATTATGGCTATGTCCCGTCTCTAGACGCAACTCAACCGTCTCAACCGCAACAAACCAACCAACAACCGAGTAAACCGGTTCTTCTTTTGATATCGGGTTTGTTGGCAATTGGTTTGGTGGCGGCTTTGATTGTTGGAAATGTGCATATTGAAAACCATGATAATGATTTTCCGTTGCCTAATCGAATGAATCCAATTGAACAAGGTGTTTCTGATAAATCATTTGAGTTACCGGCAAATGTATCTTCTTTTACATGGACAAATGAGATGTTGAGTTGGCAAGCACCGGCTTTTCATTTCTCTCCGGGAAAGAATTGGATGAACGGTATAAATGTCATGTTTTAATGTTACAATATTTTATACCCCTAAATATTTAATTTAATATTAGACTATGGTAAAACCAACCACATCTAAGAATCAAGCTCGTTTTTCCTTTAAAAAAATCAATTGCTTTAAGTTTTAATTTATACAAAATATTGTAGTCGAATCTAAAAAGCATATTCATCTATTGTAATTTAAGATATTAACAAAAACTATAGAGATACTGATTTATTTATTTTTTCTTTCTTCTCATTTTATGCTGGTCGGGACATGTTTGATGGTGGAAAATGCTTCCATTTATTCTCGAAGATCCAAATGGTAAGTTTATCACCCGTAATTAAATTCTATCCTTGTTATATTTATTTATTATTATTTTTTAAGTTATTATATTTTTTTTTTATTTTATTATAGGTCCAGTATATTATAAGGGATGGTACCATTTATTTTATCAATACAGTCCAATTGCCCCTGTTTGGGGTATAATCGTATGGGGCCATGCGGTATCAAGAGACATGGTTCATTGGCGACACCTTCCGATAGCAATGGATACAGACGAATGGTATGATGTGAATGGTGTATGGACCGGGTCAACAACCATCCTCCCAAATAACGAACTTGTTGTACTCTACACCGGTTCAACCAATGAATCAGTTCAGGTCCAAAACCTAGCATATCCAGCCAACCCATCTGACCCCCTTCTTGTGAACTGGGTCAAGGACCCTGCTAACCCAGTCTTGGTCCCACCAAAATGGATCAACATAAAGGACTTTCGTGACCCAACCACAGCCTGGCTCACACCTGAAGGAAAATGGCGGATGGTGATTGGATCAAAAGTAAATAGAACTGGAATCGTGTTAGTGTATGATACCGATGATTTCAAAAGTTATGAGCTTCAAGACAAGTGGCTTCACCATGTTGAGGGTACGGGAATGTGGGAGTGTGTCGATTTTTATCCAGTTTCGAAAAAAGATTTCGGTCTTGATACGGGGGAATTCGGGCCCGATGTAAAACATGTTCTTAAAGCTAGCATGGATGACGATAGATGTGATTATTATGCAATTGGAAATTATAGTCCGGTAACCGGAACATGGACCCCAGATGATCCGAGAATTGATGTTGGATACGGTTTAAGATATGATTACGGGATTTACTATGCATCGAAAACGTTCTATGACCAAAATAAAAACCGAAGGATTTTATGGAGTTGGATTAAAGAGACCGATAGTGAAAATTCGGATATCAAGAAGAATTGGGCTTCTCTTATGGTAAAAAGACTTTTTTTGTAATTAAAATTGGGCTTTTTTTTGTTGAAGTTGGGCTTTTTGTGAATAATTTGGGCTTGTTTTTGTTTTAGGCGGTTCCAAGAACGGTTGCACTTGATCCAGTCACCGGTACCAATTTGCTTCAATGGCCCATTGAAGAGTTGGATAAAATTAGGTCAAATCTTAAGGAGTTCAATGAAGTTAAACTAGAGCCCGGCTCGCTTGTTCCGCTTAATGTGGGCCCAACATCTCAGGTATGTTTAAATATCTCTAAGCCCAACATAACCATGAAGTATGGGCCTTTTTCTTTTTTCATTTATGAAGAATATATACTTTTTTGTTTTGTATGGAAATTAATAACAAGATGAATTCTCCCTTTGATAGTCGGACATTATAGTCGAGTTTGAGTTTGATAAGAAGGCTGCCGATAGTTTACCCATAGGAGGGGGTGTACCGTATAACTGTGCAGGTCATGGGGGAGCTGGCGTGAGAGATGCATTAGGTCCGTTTGGTTTGTTGGTTCTTGCAAACAAGAACCTGACTGAACACACACCAGCTTACTTTTACATTGCCAAAGGCACAAAGGGTGATCTAAATACGTTCTTTTGCATAGATCAATCAAGGTATTGTTTTTCTTATCTACTCGAGTCCACACATTACGCATGTGCACCATTAGTCGGTTGGTGCACATTCGAATGAGGGGAACATTTGGGATGGTTTCTAGTAACATTGTTTGGCTTATTATTTGTTAACATTGTCTTTGGTTAGATCTTCCATTGCTAAGGATGTTGACAAGTCAATTTATGGTAGCACCGTCCCTGTCCTCGAAGGCGAAAAACTGTCCATGAGAATTTTGGTAAGTTCTCTTTTTCTAGACACCATTGCTTAAAAATGAGAGTAGATCAATAAACCAACTAACCGCATCCTAACCAATTGGTTATTGTCTTCCGTTGACCAAAGTGTTTGGTTATGGATTCGTTTAAGACAGTAACCGAACCTAATCGACCCATGATCACCCTTACTTACTATTGAGCCTTTTGCTAGGTGGATCATTCGATAGTTGAGGGTTACGCACAAGGAGGAAGAACATGCATTACCTCACGTGTTTACCCAACCGAAGCGATTAACGATGCTCAACTATTCTTATTCAACAATGCCACTAATGTTACGGTGACTGCTTCACTAAAGATATGGAAAATGGGCCTGAACTCAAAAAATAACAGTGGATGGGTTTGGCTCGGCCTGTCGCTGATCTTAGTTGTCATATTTTTCTTCGTGATATGGACGTGGCAAAATCGGAGAAACAACCGGTCCTAACTCCTAAGTTAGAAAAAAGATGGTCCAGCCCAAACTCGGACCTGAGTTTGTATGGTCTTGGATTGGGCTAGGCCCAAAATGAGCTTTTCCCCGCAATAATAAGTTGAAAAGTTTTGTCGTAATAAGTTTTGTAAGGTGAAGACCATGTTCTTGAAGATGGTCTTTACGGAAAGAGCTATGGGCTAAGATTGATGTAGAGTACTAGAGTAGTATTGTTGAGTTAGGTTTCTTTACTTTGGGTTGTTTGGACTCATACGATCCAGCCCATTACATGTCATGTTGTTGCCTCACTACCAAGTTTCAATTAAGTTTCACATATATGTTTTGTAAAACATTTGGTGAATTAATTAAGCTTTTATCATGTTAGATATCTTTATATTTTGAGAAAATATAAGGATCATGCGAATTAAATATTATTCAATTAATAGTGAAAGTTTTGCTAGTTGTGGCCTTTTATTTATATATCTTCCGCTGTTAAAAAAAATTTATAGTTAAAAAAAATAAATTTATAGTTAAAAATTTTGTATGAAATTTGGTCACATTCAAATGATATCTTGAAATATAAAGTTCGAGAACTATGCGTAATTGCGTACAGAAATCATAAGTTTTATCACTTTTATTCAATTATACACGTGTATTTCTTTTGTCTTGTCAGCATGAAAGTATGATTATTAGATAATTATCTATCATGTTCCAATTTACGGATATTATGCGGGGAAGGTGATTGAAACATCATTTATTCAATTCATGTTTCATGCCAAACTATGTTTGGGTCAAGTTGGCTCATGGTGTAAAATTAATCCAAATTTTACTTTATGTTATCGGGACCTAAAGGAGATACATAAGACATTACAAGCTAGTAAGATTAAAAGAAAATGATGCATGCACTTATTCTCACGGCATGTTGGTGCATTTGGGAACTCCAGAATGAATGTTTGTTCAACAAGTTCTGTATACGAAGGAGATTAAAGATATTAAAGCCCTTAGATTCCTATGGATTAAAAATCGGTCAAGGTAGCACGTCATCACTTGGGAGACATGGCGAGCATTTGATGTTGGTTGAGCATGTTAGGATGTTGTATGCTTGTTTGGTCTAGGAGTATCTGTGGAGTTTTATTTTTGGTTTCGACATTTTCATTCCGTATTCCTGATGTACTTTTTGGGGTTTTATCATCTTGCTAGCCCTTGACGATTTTGATGTAATTAAAAAAAACATAATTATATGTTAAAAAAGGCCCCTTTTTATTTTATTTTCTGATACACAAACTTTATTCAATCTATAAACACAATCATTATATCGGAAACTCCAAGTTATGTTGCTAAATCATGAATTAATAAAGAACAAAGTGAAAAAACAAATAACAAATGGAACAAATGTGTCGGCTATAATGTGATTATTGGTGGTAAGGAATGAGTGAGGATGAGAATATGTAGAATATATTACATATTTTTTAGAATATATTACATGATTTTAAATCGAGCATCTAGATAATATAATATGTGGCCAATGGGGTATGGGAGAAGGTAGTAATCTTTTTCTTTTTTTCTTCAAAGGTAGTAATCTTTTTTTTTTTTCAAATGTGTAGCTTATGATTTCGAGTCTCACGTATAATATTTTTAGGTAAGCTAAAGCTTTAAGGTTTTAACATAATGGGTCTTTAGGTGTTTGAGTTTCCTCTCGAATGATACATGAGACGAGTCACCTAGGTTGTCTGCATTTGTAGGCATGAGTGTCGTTTCATCAGTAGGTTTACACGGGTGCAACTACCAAAAAAATAATCTTAATGCAACCTTCTCTTTTCATAAAGGTTGTATCAGTTGACGTTGTATTAGATTTAATACAACATTTTTAATATAAGGTTGCATAAAAAAAGTTGCAATTAGGTAAAAAGTTGTATTATGTAATAAAAAAGTTGTTTTAAGTCTAATAGAAGTCCAGCTAACGCAAATTATTTATAACTATAAAAGTTTCATTAGACTTTTTTTGTTGAATGAGCTAATTAAAAGTATTCATAAGCGGTTAAATAAATAATATTGATATATATTTAAATATCACCCTGAGTGTATCCTTTAAGAGATTTAAAAAATATGACCATGTAGTGTTTAAATTTCTATAGAAAGCTGTTTATAAGATGATTTTTAAAGGAGAAAGTTAGTTAGTTAAACGCTATTAATTTTGATTGACATTCATATCTTTCTACATGATTACTATTTACAATGATATAAAATATTTATGATATAATCTAAATAATTTTAGAAATGCTTGTTAAACTTCGTGTATTATATAACCTAAATAATCTTTTTAAAGAGTTATATTTCAAAAGAAAATTGAATTTTATTAATCACACATATTATTTATTGGTGGATAATAATCTAACTAAAAATACTCTTGTCATCTATTCTTATTCTTATACTATTTTTTTTTCAGGTGAGATTATTATGAAACCAATAAGAAAGCGTGAGATTAATAAAATTCAATCTCCTTCATTGAAATTATGACCTCCCTATTATTTTACTAAGGAAACCGTGAATACGAAGTTAAGTATGCATATGAAACACGCAAAGGAAGATTACAAAATTATTAAGACATAGATTAATGGTGCAGGTGCACAATATCTTTTACAATCTTATTATACTAAACTGCGCGTATGGGTTGGTGTCATTTTGACTGGTGTTAGCTGTCACTGTTCCTAGTCATTACCCACACCCTCTATTTTTTCTTTTTTAGAATTTCATTTGAGTCCATGTACTATATACATTATACTATACCTCTTAACTTTCTCTTTTAAAATATTTTTGTATAATTTTAGTCCAATACGCCTAAAGAAGAAAGTCCACAACCATTTGGGATTATACTTATATAAATGATCAAAATTAGTGATTTTATAAGGTGTACAAAGTCCACAGCCATTTGGGATTATACTTATATAAATGATCAAAATTAGTGATTTTATAAGGTGTAAATACATGTTTTCTACTTTTGTATAAAATATATTTGGAGCAAAACATCTTTAAGGTGTTAAAGGATAAAAATAGTGATAAAATTCTTCATGATTGTCTTATCTTTGGACTAACTAATCGATTTTTGAGACTGCATCAAATGTTGAACCAATCGACTACAATAGCTGGAGTCTCAGTTTCTTATGACTCTATGGTTATATTGTTTTTTTTTTGTTGTTGGATGCTAACATTATATATTTTTATACAATACACTTGTATATTCTCTCGTACACACAAACACACAAATTTAATAAATAAAACTATTAGTTACTCTCATGTGTGTTTTTTGAGATTTATGGTTGAAGATAACTTAAGTGATATTAGCTAACAACTTCAATTATTTAATTTATCGACTCTACCCATATCATGAATCATGCCTCGACCATGAAGACGACTATCACTTGACCCATGCCCTGACACTAGTATTGCCTAACTCATGGACTGAACCATGCCTCGACCCAGAACTTATTCCATGAATCATGAATCAAACCATGAATCGATCTAAGCCCGACACATACACATGACCCGACTCGATCCATGACCCGACTCATGACACTACCAGTGGCTCAAACCATAGGCTGACCCATGAATCATATTTCATTTTTATTTATCTTTTCATGCTTGCTGAACAACATTGAGTAATCATTAATATCATTTCCAAAGAATAACAAACATGAAAATAAAATGATAAATATGTATTTCTTTTCGTTGTTTAATTTATTCTCACGTAAATTTTATTATCTTCTCCAATCCATTAAACCAACAAAAATACTAAACAAAAACCTAATTTTTTAGCCTATACCAATATTATTTTTCTAATTTATTATTAATAGAAATAAAATTATTATTATTTTTTTGAACAGCCAAATTAAAATTATTTAAGTCAAATACAAATGATTTCCATAAAAAGAGCCGTTTGCCCTTCGTCCCCACTCTCCACACACACACTTTCTGTTCTCCCCTTTCTCTCACTCCACAAAAAGGTGCCCAAAATTTCATTGATTTTGTACTCACAACAAAAAACCCTCAAAACTTCGTTCGAATCCATGGCTACTTCGAGCTTTCTTTCATCTCTTGTTTGCATCTACATCTCATTGTTACTAAGCTTCACTTCCGCTGAAGATCCAACCGTCTCCTATCATTTTGATGTTTCTTACATTACTGCATCACCTCTTGGAGTTCCTCAACAGGTATAATCTCACATTTTGGAATTTTCCCCAATTGGGGTTTGATAAATTTTGAAAAACAATTGATGGATTGATTTAGACTCTGACTTGTATCGCGTTTTGTGTTTTTTAATTGGGTTTTGCTCGAACTTCACCATCTGATTGATTGCTATAATTTCTGTAACGGATTGATGGGTTTAAATTTCGAACTTTTAGCTTCAGATCTGGAATATATGTTTCAGCTACTAGAACTGGAGTTTTGACTTGTTCTTTGACAGTTTGACTGATATGTTCTTAATCTGGATTGCTTTCAATTTGAACGCTGTAGGTTATTGCTATTAATGGGAAATTTCCAGGTCCCATTATAAATTCAACTACTAACAACAACGTTGTTGTCAATGTGAGAAACAAATTAGATGAATCCCTTCTGCTTACTTGGTAAGATTCGCCCCAATATCTTACGATGCACCTTCAGATATATTAATCTTGTGATGCAAATCAACAAATCCAGATTAACGATGTATGCAATATATATATTGCTTGAAACAGGGCTGGAATTCAGCAAAAGAGGAGTTCTTGGCAAGATGGTGTTCTTGGAACCAATTGTCCAATTCCCCCAAAGTGGAATTGGACTTACAATTTTCAAGTTAAGGATCAAATTGGAAGCTACTTTTATTTCCCATCTCTCAATTTCCAACGCGCTTCGGGTGGATTTGGTAGTTTTATTATCAATCCAAGATCGGTTATTCCGATCCCATTCGACACTCCAGCTGGCGATATTACAATCTTGATAGGCGACTGGTACATAAGAAACCACACCGTAAGTGTTCGATGAAATGCCACAATGAAAATTTTCATATTTTGTTTTCGTGTAATGTTGATTGAACTTTTTGTTTTTGTTTTGTAGGCTTTAAGAAACGCGCTTGATGCCGGACGCGATCTTGGAATGCCTGATGGTGTTCTTATTAATGGAAAAGGACCGTATAGATACAATGATACTCTTGTACCCGATGGAATTGATCACGAAACCATTAACGTTGATCCCGGTAACCTAACTTACAAACAAATTATCATTCTTTTTAGTCTTTAATTGTTACAAGTTCTAAAAGATGAAAGATTTTTCTTATAAATATATTGGGATGCAGGTAAAACTTATCGCATTCGTGTTAGCAACGTTGGAGTGTCGACTAGTTTGAACTTCAGGATCCAAAACCATAACTTGCTTTTAGCTGAATCAGAGGGTTCATATACGGTTCAACAAAACTATACTAGTTTAGATATTCATGTTGGACAAACATATTCATTTTTAATCACCATGGATCAAAATGCAAGTAGTGATTATTACGTTGTTGCGAGTGCAAGATTTGTGAATGAGTCCACGTGGCAACGGGTCACTGGTGTTGGTATCTTGCATTATTCGAATTCTAAAGGAAAAGCATCTGGACCCCTTCCTGAACCCCCTCAAGATCAGTTTGACAATACTTTTTCCATGAATCAAGCAAGATCCATAAGGTAGCTTCACATGATCATGCTAATATTCTTTTATTATTATTTTTTTGAGTAATTTAATCAGATGGTCCGTGTGGTTTGCGAAAGGTAACATACTAACATGTATTGGTATCAAGGATTTAAAGTGACATGTTCGGGTTTTATGCTTTCAATTTTATAACCGGGTTGGGCTGCTAACTTTTTCATTGAATTAGGGTGAAATGACCAAATTGACCTTTGACTTTTCACCCTTTGTTTTTTACTATTCAAAAATTCAGAGGGTATTTGGTTGTTTTACCCTAATCTTACGGAAAAGTTAACAAATTTAGCCTTAAAACCTAAAATTGTTATGAAACTGAAACCATAAAACCAAAATCTGTATTATAAACTGTTGGAGCATTCACAACCCAATTTGTATCTACATCTCTATAGGTACAAGGAGAAGGTTATAATACATATAACTTATTTCATGAGAAGGATAGGAAAGAATTTGGGCCATCGATTAAACAAATCAATGGTGAAGATGAGTTAGTCCCACCATTTAAGAAAAAAATACGTATTTGAACGGAAAGGGCAAAAGAGGAAGTAACTAACATTTCTGACTTTTTTGAATTAAATCAACTTCCACCTCCTTTTTTATAAATTAAATAACTTTTACATACTTTAATATTTTTTTAAAAAAATTACACCATAAAATAGAGAATTTTATTATCATTAATTTGAGTATAGTATCGATATAGTTTTTTTCGATTTTTTTTGACATGGTCGGTATTTTTTGTGTTTTGAGCGTCATTTTACCCAGTTAACCTTTGGTCCGTTTTTTTTGTTCTTTGGTCCGTATTTGTTTTTGCCTTTGGTCCATCATTTTTTACTAACTTTTTGTTTGTGAATAAATAAGTTTTAAGCATGAGTCCGTATTTTTTTGCCTATGGTCCGTATTTTTTTTGCCTTGGGTCCGTATTTTTTACCGGTTTAGTTCCGTGAAAATATATAAAAATTGGGTTCATGTTTTTTTTTTGTTTACGCTCCTACCCCTCTAAAAATGACACGTGGCGCATCCTGATGCCTTCCTACCTTCTCATGCTTTTTCCCCTTTGTACGTTAACCATCCCCCATCTCTATAATCTAATAAAAGATCATCTTTTTTTTTTTTTTTAAATTTATATCTACTAACAATTTGTTTAACCTATCTTAGATTCTTATCCCATTCTTCATCTATATTCTACTCACAAACACTTATTTGTAATTTTATTTTACTCTCTCTTATACACTCATAAAACATATGGAGATTATGAACAATATTCTCTATAGTTAGAGAATTCTTATTAAAAATTTTATAAATAGAGATAGAGATTGGGATGAAGATGCAAAATAACCCGAAATCGATTGATAAGAAATGGAGTATTTGTGTAATCAACTCTTATTTTATTTATTTTACCAAATGGTTATTGAAAATTTTATTATGATGAAATGAAACTCATGCAGGTGGAATGTCTCGGCTAGTGGGGCCCGCCCAAATCCACAAGGTTCCTTTAGATACGGTTCTATAAACGTGACCGAAGTTTACATACTGAAAAACAAACCACCGGTTACAATCAATGGGAAAAAGAGGGCAACACTAAGCGGGGTTTCATTTGTTAATCCCACCACACCAATTAGACTCGCTGATGAGTTTAAAGTTAAAGATGCATATAAACTTGATTTTCCAACTGACCCACTTACGGGACCATCTAAAATGGAAACTTCGGTTATCAATGGAACATATAGGGGATTTATGGAAGCTATATTACAAAACAATGAGACCAAGATGCAAAGTTATCATTTGGATGGATACGCCTTTTTTGTTGTCGGGTATGTGAAAATTTTACATTGTTTGAAGTTTTATAATGTTTATTTATTTATTTATTTTTAAGTTGAAAGTGTTGTGATTTAATTATGGATATTAAATGTTTTTTATTTGATTTTAGAATGGGTTACGGTGAGTGGACAAATGATAGTAGAGGAACTTACAATAAGTGGGATGGAATTGCTCGTACCACCACACAGGTATAACTACCTTGATTCTTGTTATCAGAGTTAATCAGATTGTGGTTTGTGAAAAGTAACAGGTTTGAGTACTAAGAGTTTAAAGTAAAAGGTTTTAGTTTTATGATTTTAATTTTTGTAATGAGGTTTATTTCTGTTGAATTAGGGTGAAATGGCCAAATTAACCTTTGATTTTTTGAATGGTCAAAATCAAAGGGTATTCTGGTCGTTTCACCAATGGAAAAGTTAACAATAGCTAGCCAAACTTGTTAATATATTTAAATCATAAAACCGAAACATGTTATTTAAACTCATAGTAGCAAAACCTGTTACTTTTTGCAAACCACAGTGACCATATATGCATTTAACTCTTGTTGTAATTTAATTAAAATAAATAATCTTTTAGTTACGCGTATGTTTTATAGGTTTATCCTGGTGCATGGACAGCAATCTTGATCTCTCTTGATAATGTGGGAGTTTGGAATTTAAGAACCGAAAATCTTGACTCGTGGTATCTTGGTCAAGAAACTTACATTAGGATTGTTAATCCTGAAAAAAACAACAAAACAGAGTTACCCATACCCGACAACGCGCTATTCTGCGGGGCCCTCAGTCATAGGCAAAAGTATGTATCCATTCCATGCTTTCTAGATCTTTTTGGTACAATTTTGACTTTTGGAAGTCAAACATACTTTTAAAAAAGTTTTTTTTAATGTAATTAAGTTATAAACTCTTTCAGGCCTCAAGACACTTCTGCTGCATTAAGGATGCATGGATCAGTGGTGGTGTTTGGTCTGTTAATGGCAATGTTGATTGGTCTGGTGTTGTGATTTTAAGCAATATCATCCTCTAATCAAAGTATTTATTTGGTTTTATTATTCAATCTTTATTTATGCTGAGGTAATTTTTTGTTAATTATTTTGGCTAAACTTCCATTAATTATTGTGCAAGGTTTTGGGAATTTTATCATTCTTTTATTTTTACTTGATTAATTGTGTAGTTGAAGAGGAATGATGTGTACAATGTGTTCGTTTTAATGAATATTATTATTCTAATGAGGATTTATGATTGTCATTTTGTTTTAATCCTAAGTGTTTGATTTTGATCTTTGCTCTGTTTTTTTAGAATGGTTATTTTGTCTTTAACTCATTAAAAAAGTGAAAAAAGTTGTGGTGTTGGTTTTTTTATTTTATTTTTATGTATGTAATCGATAAAAGTTGACGTTTCAACTGTTTGAGAAAATATAATACATATTGGGAAACAAACACCCCGTGACATACTAATTTGCTTAGGGGCTAAACGCACGTTTACATGAAATGCAATGGTGTTTAGTCGTTGGAAAATCATTCTACATTCTTGCTAACACATGTTTAGTGAGCGTGAGTGTAAGTAACTATACACTGCTTACGTGGTGGCTATATGACGAAGTAAAACATAAGAAGTTTTCGAACTGCGAAATGAAACCATGGAAACCTGGTTAAGAGGTCAATATCGATAAGACTATTCTAAGATTATATGTTCTACATGAGTCCCACAAAATGCCGTTTTTTTCCAAACTAATTAACACACAATGTTATGTTCGATTTTAATATACGACTCTATTTTTTTTCGGTCTCAGCTACTAGCTTCATATTACTCAGTATATTCCACTTAAAGATAGGATTTAAGGAGGGTAATATGAAGACAAGCCTTACCTCTACCCCATACGAATAGAGAGGTGAAAGAGACCCTCGGCTCATGATGCCTGACTAACCGTCAACTCAACGCTTTTAACGTTATTGTCACAAAAATAAGTAAAACAACGTTAAAACTAGTGAAATTTTTTACTTTTGCACATCGAGAGTCCACAAATATATACATAGGGGTGAACAGTTTGCGGTTCGGAACCGTTAGGAACCGAAGAACCCAACCGTTAGTGTGGAACCAAACCGAATCTGCGAGTTACGGTTCGGTTTTGGTTCTAGAATATGATGATTTCCGGTTCCGGTTCAGTTCCGATTCTTTTATCGGGTATTTTAGAAGAACCGTTAGGAAACCGTTAATTTAGCCCGATGCCAATTAGTAATTATATCCTAGTAAGCATATCACCTTAAAAAAGACCTAAATCCATATTAATAAAACAAGTCAACCGGCCAAATGGTTTGTATATTTTTGGTTGAATTTCGATTGAATTTTGGATTAATTTTAGTTCAAGTTTTGGTGAATTTTTGGTGAATCTTAGTTGATTGTGGTTGAACTTGGTGAATCTTAGTTGAATTTTATTATTGAACATGTGTGATTCGGGTCAAAGTCGGTCAAATTTTTTTTTGTTGCATGTTGTTAAACAAGTTTGCAACTGGTTTTGTTGGAACCGTTTAGGAACCGAACCGTTAACGTCTATAACGGTTTGGTTCTGGTTCCCAGAATTGATAGATTTCGTTTCCAGTTCGGTTCTTAAGGTTCTGGGACTGCTGCACACCTCTATATATACATTATATGTGCGCATCGCACATGGTTAGTTTCAAAGGCGTCTGAGATGCTATAATCAAACAATATTCTCTTCAATCTAATGAGAGAATATACACAAAGTTAAAACTACAAGAAAAAAGGTTCAAGTACTTTTATTACTACAATACATTAGATCCTAAATATATTTTATAGTATCTAATAAGCCATCGTAAATGTACCACTTTTAATTAAGATACAAGGTCTACTCAAACCAACGATAACTAGTTTTATACCCCTCCGGTGGAGGGGACGGGTCTTTCCTGCATCTTAAAGAAGAGCAATATTTTCTTTAAGA
>WOUH02000022.1:8966086-8981024 GCA_009936405.2 Stevia rebaudiana | reverse complement strand
ATAAAGGGTGTTTGGCATTTGGTTATCAAAGACATAATAGAGCATGCTATCATCAGAGTCAATTCATTAATTAGTTGTAACCAAACAGGGTTCTAGAAAATATATATTACCAACTAAAACCTAACATGTTTATCAACTAATGTGAAAAGATTTTTATAATCTATTTACGGTTAGCTAAATTATATATTACCACTTTTGAGTAAAGTGCAATTTATGTCCCTGAGGTTTGGCCAAAATAACATTTTACGTATCAAAATTAAACTTTTAAACACTTTACGCACTTGAGATGCAATACCTTAACAGTTTAGATCTCACATGCAAACTCCTTTAAATGGTTTGCTAAAAAAATAGCACATAGTGGCACACAAGGAATAGTAAGACAATTTTGCTCACTCTAAACATTCCTATACTAATTCATACAAAACGACTAGTTAAACTAAAAAATGTTATCATCCCCGAATACCAAACACAATTAAACATGACGTGAACCCGAATAAGTGTTGACTCAATCTACCGAACCTAATCTAGTTATAAATCCGAACCTAAAGTTTTTAAATGGTTCAATAAATGGATATGTTTTTCAAGATTCGAGTTACCAAATAACGTGATTATGCAGATTATAAACTAAGTGCCAATTTTTTCTGCGGTTTTGCTTAACACTTTAACTTAATAAGGACTCGGCATACGCAAAAATTCATTTGAATATTAACTGCCGAATTTTTCTAAGTTTTTATAATTTTCTTTAACGATGTTTGGGTGAGGGACATAAACTGTTGAAGAATTGCATCACATCGGACTTAATGTGTTAAAAGTTAGATTTTGGTACGTAAAGTGTTACTTTAATCAAACATTAAAATTACACTTTACTCTAATTCTTTTCACTATTTATTATTTAAATTTACTTTTATATCATCATCCGGTTTTTAGTTCCGTTCAAACCTACTAGTGAACTCATAATTCGGCTCAGTGACAGATCCAGTTATCGTAACATTAGTCGACTTATGAGCATAGATAATTTCATACCGGATGCTCGGCTTTGCTAGCGTGTTTCAACGCCTGTCCGGTAGCTTTGTTGACCAAAGCAAAAGAGGAAAAACCCTCTTTGTCCTTCACTGTTGTGCTATGTTTCTCTTCTTTTATCCAATGCTATATATAAGAAGTCAAAAATCATGTCATTATGTCAACCAAATTAAAAGTAACAAAAGAAATCCGGATCGTTGATTAGAGCAAACCTGATGATGATCAGACGCGTTGGTAGGCGCAAGAACGACTTCACCATTACGGATTGTAAGCGAGTAATCAGTTTTTGCTTTGCAGTAGAATCTAACGGTTGGTTTATTGTCTGTGTACTTTGGGGTGTGGTTGGTGGTTTGGTGGGAGTCATGGTGGACCGCTACCGCAACGGAGGGTTGTGGTTGAGATGGTTGGTGGTGGGACGGTTGATTATGGTGGTGGGCCATATTGTGAGATTTGGTTGAGCCGTGAGTTTGAAGTTGGTTGTAGTTGGTTGTAGTTGGTTAAATAGAGGACGTACGTAGGAGATATATAATGGGCAGTTAAGTGATATTAATTTTGGCCGGTGGGAAACTGGAATAATCATGCCCATGATTAATATTATTATTTGGATAGATTGGCTACGTGTGTTAGACCAAGTATTAATTTTGATTTTGATTGGATTTATTTTAATATTTTATATATATTTATCATCAGTTTATTATTATTATTATTATTATTTTATTTGTGACTAATTTGAAATTACACATGTCTAGTGTATTAGCCATATCTGATACAAATGAAGCCATCACCCCTGTAAAAGCTTGGCTATTGTAAATCTTTTAGAGACATCGGCCATGTGAAGGGTGATGAACTCATTTGTGAAACAAAGTTGACACAACTTCTCTTATGGTGAACCCGTTGCTAATTACCCTACTTTTAAAAATATTTCACCTAGTTAGCTTGCCATACTCAATGAAACAGTTATTTGATGTACCATTTTGAGTCTTTGACCATAATTTTATTGTTTTACCTTTTAAAGGATTTGTAACATGTCAAATTACGAATATGTTATTACCTGGATCATCTTAATTAAGAGATAAGTATACTTTACTAATAATTGATTTTGTGATTATTAATTTATTGTAAGTTTAAAGATAGACTAAGAATGAAAGCATGCGTTGATTACATAATCTCCATTTTGACCTTTAGTATTATTCGGATTTGATGAATTAGTAGAGAAATAACATCATAATTTGACTAAATGTATCAACTGTAACGGGTGGTCCGGGATACCCGTTTTTAGTAAAATCAAAGTTAGTCTTGAAACTTAAAACCGGAAAAAACCTAAATTCACGGGCGAACGAGGAGGAGGAGGAGGATGCCTTAGCTAAAGAATGAACTCAGCAACGATAATGGTCCAACACCATGAACGAACAAGGAGGAGTAGGCCTTAATTAGCTAAAGCTTGGGTTGCAGTTGGCCACGATGTTACACACATCACCCACACATTAGTGTTTTAGTAACAGATAAGCGCACAATTCCACTTGCTTTTTCAGCATGAGTGAGTGCGTACATGTTACCAACTAGCCACTAAATGACGTGATTTGAAAAGGAAACAACATTCACATTTGCTAGGATCTACAAAACCGTTTTCAACAATAGCCAACCGGAATGAATTGAAAATTAATTTTTAAACTCACAATGCTAAAATATGTACTAATTTACAAAAGTTGATTAAGTACATTAAAAAAATCTATAAATTCTTTTTTAAATCTTCTATCTAAATAAACGCATCAGCAGGTACGATCTCACAACTGTTGAGGAGTCGACCATGGGGGGTAGTGCTCTAAATTATTTTTGGAAAAGCTAATCACCATAACTGCACTGTGTAGTATTTGAACCCATAACCACTTAATTAGATAACACACCACTTTACCACCAAGTTATCCTCTTGGGGACAATAGTGCTCTAAATAAACGCATAGTTGTAGTAGTTCTTTTAATGATATATGTAACAAAGACCAAATTATGTTCAAACATTCAAACATATATTATATATGTAACTTCCAAACAGAATTTATTACAGTCTGTTTTATTGCGTTCGATTATCCAAAATCACTTGATATGGAAATCCAAAGGCTCGTCTTAGATGCAAACACAAATCAATATTTTATTAGTGGAAAACAAATGAAAATAATATAACATAGACTCGAAGAAAAACCTCGCCATCGTGCATAGTGAATTAGTGATCATCAAAAGATTTGGAAGATCAAATTCTAGAGGTCAAGATTCATTAAACACAAATGGGTAAACCATTACCCATATAATCATTTGGGTATTTCAAAATTATTAAACCCAATTTGAAATTTCGAATTTCAACATTTAATGCTACTATATTCTCCATGGCACCAGCAGTTCTAGAGTTGACCAAGAAAGCTTCAAGTATTGACCATGGCGAAGATGATGAAGATTATACAAAGGTTGCCTTTAATTCCTCAGTTTCTAATACTAATTCACGATCAAAATCAAGGTTGATTGACCCAAAAGTATATTAAAACAACACCATTACATTCAAGTTCCTTGAGTTGTTCGGAAACACTATTGAAACAGAAATGCGCAAAGTCAATAACTTTTGATACATAATGAAAATAAATCCAAAAACTATTGTATTATATGTTAATTCTTCATGAGTGCTAATTATACATAATCAAAATTTCTTCTATTTTGAACTCCTAAAATCATTTCCCTGACTAGAAAAAACAAAAAACAATAGTTTAAAAAACATGTTACCGTCACCACATCTGGTTTTAGTCAATCACTGACCGGGTTGTTGTCTGTCTGGCGGTCAACCAACCTTGCAATCTTTCTTCCATCTCGGGTTCAGGCAATAGACCTTTTGATTTCATTTCGACATAATATTTATACGCTTCACCCAACTTTCGGTTCAAAAAAAGCCCGTTTACCAACGCGACATATGAACTCCTATCAGGGTCTAACCCGTTACTAATCATCTCATTCCATAATTTCCACACGTTATCAAAATCATCCCATCTACAAAACTTTCTAATCAACATCGTGTATGTATCATGATTCGGACAACATCCCATTCGATTCATCTTTTGCAAGATTGATAAAGCTTCTTTAGATGTTCTTGATGCACGAAAGAAAGCATGGTATGTTCTAACCGTAGGTAATAACCCTCTTTCAAGCATTTCATCAAATACCTTGAGCGCGTCCAAAGTTTTCCCCTTTTTACAAAGAGGCATGATTATTGAGTTGTAGGTAATCGCGTTTGGATGAAAACCCTTTTCTTCCATTGATTTTAAAAGCTCGAAAGCTTCTTCTACAAGCCCGGATTTACAAAAAACATGAATCACACCGTTATAAACCTTCAAATCCGGATTAATATGTGAGGCTTTCAACTCATTGAAAATCTTGATCACTTCATTGGTTTCGTTAGATTTCGAATAACAAGTTATGATACTTGAATACGATATAACATCACGAGGGATACCTTCGTTACACATTTCCCACCATATTCTTTTACCTTCTCGTGGACTACGAATGATGTTACACCATCCATTTAAAACAATGTTGAAGCTTTTGGTAGTTAATGGATAAACATCTTTGTTACGCTTCATCAAAACCTCAGCTTCTTTCACGTTTTTGTAATGACAAAGTGCAGATAAAAGATCATGAAACTCATGAACACCGATTCGAAAACCAAACCGTTTATATTCATAAAAGGTCTTTATAGCTTTACTTACGTCATGAATCGCAGCATACCTTCTGATCATGATCAACAATGTTTGAGGAGTCACCATTGATTCACCACCATGTTTTCCACCTCTTTTCATCTCACTGATTAACATCCAAGCGGAATCGAATCTTCTCATTTTCCCCAATATCGCGATCATACAATGGTACTGGCGAATACCATGTTCATAATCTGGTTGTTTTCCAGCCCATTGAAAGAACATAAACGCGGGTTTCCAATTGTTTCTCACAAGCGAAAGAACTTCTGTCACCAATTCAGGCGAAGCGGGTACACCACATTCATCAAGATTCTTCCTCACAGCATCATAATCGCGATCCGGTGGCCCGATCATATCCATTATTAACCCAACTTTTCTTTCAAAATCAGGACATTTGACGGATTCTTTAGGAAAAACTAGATTTTGACGATAAGTTTCTAATTCATTTCCATCTTGCTCATCGGAATCTGAATTTTCTAAAGTTGAAGAACAGAAAAATGCTGGGAAATCAGGGCGTTTAAGCAAATGTCTAATTGAACAGTTATTCGAGGGTTTTGACGGATTAACACGTTGATGTAGAATTTGGGTTGAGCAAATGACAGCATCACATGTTCTTGAACTGAAACTAGTGCGATTTGAGAGCAATAATAATGATGGGGCAAACTTTCTTCTGAATTTCCACATTCCTAATGTAACCCTAATTCATTTCTGTAACATAAAGATGGCGACTGCTATGAGAAGGATGATTACCTGAAATGGGTTTGAGTCGGAGATAGCAATATGCATACATGAGCAGAAACAGAGTTACTAGAAAGAAAGAACAGCAAGGCATACACATACCAAGTGTTCGATAGAATGCCTCAAAGTCTTGAACAACTTTTTTACCAAATTTTATCGTCTTATAAAAACACCAGGGAGCGCGGTGAAGAAGGATCGTTTTTGTGGCCGGACCAGTAGAACCGGTGACCGCTTACCAAATGTAACAACAATGGGCTTTTTGGAATGGGCTTATATAAGTTAGTTTAAATTGTAAAAACAATTGGTCTTTTTTTTTTATTAAAAAGGCTTCGTAAAAACAATTGTGTTTAATAAACCAAGAGAACATTGAGAACCTCAAATTCAATTACAAGATTCAAGATTCAACAAAATAACAGTGTTACATTAAGAATTGCAAGTAAACACAAAATAGCATTCAGTTTCAATAACACAAATACACAATAATTCAATTTCATATCACAAATCGCAATACAATAACACAAATGCAAGAAATGAAGAAAGACATACCAAATCTGAAATCCAGGGGCGGTTTAGGCTGGAACTTGGAAGGTTGCAGCTTGCAGGAAGCTTGGCAGAGGGCGGTGGTTGGCTGGGTGGAGGGCGGTTGTCGCAGGTTGACTGGTCGAGGGGCGCAGGCGGGTGGGCACATGTCGCCAATGTCTGACAAACGAATCCCGCTGCATATGAAAATTGGGGTTAAAATATATATATCGTAAGAAGGGGAAGGATTCGAACCTATGACGTATTAAAAATCTAGGAATCATGCGTGTATTATTTACCACTAGGCTGGAAGATATTTTCTCTAAGATTGACGCCTTAAAATACATATCGGTTCACTCTAGTAGTTTTTAACTCTAAGAAAAATTTATTCCTACTAAATTTTCAAAACGTGAAGGGTTACGGTGAACCTGGTACCCTTAACCTAGATCCGGCCATCCTTACATACGTTTATTTTCTAAAAATGTGATTAAGGTTTATATATTTCGAAATAGTGTTCTTATAGGACATGAACATAAAATGAATACACAATGTTTAATCACATATTTTATGAATATAAGATAAAGTAATATACAACATACACTTTTGTTTAAGCATCCCCCAATTTTTTAAAGATATTCTAGTGATTTAATTTAAAAAGAATCAAACAATGATTTCAAACAAGTTGAAAGTCACAATGTGATAACACATAAACCAAAACCGAATCAAAACCACGAAACCAGCATACAAATATGACGTTTTACTTTACATTCGGATCGAATAGAACACGTCAATAATAAATGAAGCCTACTACAGTAGAACCTCTATAATTTAATACCCGATAAATTAATAACCTTGATAAAATTAATAATTTGTTCGGTTCCAACTGGGGACCAGTACAAAATTGGACCCCAATCGATAAAATAATAAGATAATAATTTTTTTGAAACCCCAATGTAAATGTATTGGTCCCATCGAAACTATAAATTAATAATTACCAACATATTCTAAAATTCTGGTATTGTCTAGTAAAAACTGAATATAGTCTCTTGTTTTTTTGTGAACTTTAAATCTATATTGAGTTCATCTTTAATCTCCCCATTACACTTAAGAGGTGAGGCACTGTATACTCGTATTGCAACAAAAAGTTGTCAAAAGTTGTATTCTCGTAAACCAACTCTTTAAATTAATAATTTATTAATTTATCGATATAATAATATCTCGCTAAATTAATAAAATCTCTTGGTCCCAACATTATTAATTTATAAAGGTTTTACTGTATTGTGTTGGGAACCAATACCAAACCGGTGGTTTGATTCCGATTGGAACATGTTTCAATCTAAATCAGTTTAAGAACTAGAACGGATTCATATATCGATTTCAGTTCTCAGATCGGCTATTTCCCCACTTGTATATGATGTGTTTAAAGTCTCATGTATTCGGGTCATTCTCATATAATTAAAAATCATAAGAATAAATCAAAATTAATTAATTGTACGAGGAAGGAAAAAGAATGTGGACTTCTAAGAATTATAAAAAAGAAATTTGTCGCGTGACAGACGCACCTAATTCTTATAATTAGGTGACGAGTATATTCGTGTGAGTTAAAGGGATGTGAAAATAAAGTGACTGTCACGTGACAGACACACCAGTCACACGTGAGTGATATACTCATATGAGTGGGAATGATGTGAGAATTAATTGATTTTATTTACAGATTAAACACACTACAATGGGTGGTTTCAAGTGATAAAAGAAAGAGAGGTAGAGAAGCTCGAGTGGTATGCAACAGCAAGTCTCCGATGAACACAAGAAGAGACAGAGAAGCTCAAGAGAGAGACAGTCGGAAAAGAATTTGGTATTGCTGGAGGTTAATCTTTAGATTTTAGAACTGCATGTCATGATTGAAATATAAATACTAGTGTTATAGTGTTACATGTATAGTAACATTTTTGTGTATAATACATGGCTTATAAACAGTTTAGAAGTCTTTTTACAAAACAAGTAAAAATGGTTCATTATTAATGATATAAAGCTTACAAAGGTTGCAACAGTGGCAAATCCACGAACATAACTCCTCCATCCCCAAGTACAAACACATGATAATTAATTAATTATCATCAATAATGAGGTTTCAAAACACATACAAAATAAAAATTTTAAAAAGCAAATTCATGAAAACAATGGTGACATAATAAAACTCTATTTCATTTGCACAATCCCAGAGCTTATGAGTTTCTGAATTTTGTTCATAACCAATGGATTCTTCATATGATCTTGTGCTGCCTTTGGGTTCTCTTGTAAATCCTTCAACACCTGTTGTTATGTTTTCCCCAATTATTAACCTCTCATTTACAATTTTAACATAAAACACCCCTCGATTTCAAACATATTTACATACCTGTGCCATTACCGGATCCGTTAGAATCCCCTGAATCTCCGGGTCCTGCATCGCCTTAGCCTGCATCAAACATAACCACCCTCATGTTACTTACACGCGTTTTAATCAGAACACGCACGATTCAATTTTGAATCTTCAAATCAAACCAAACCAAACCTGTCTCTCTTGCAATTCCTCGGGTGTTAAATCACCACGACTGGCTCGATTAATTTGCTGAACACAGCTGAAAAAGTCAAACAACATTCACGCTAGATTAAATTAAATCAAGATTTACGTAAACCTAATAACTGTGATAATACCTTCTGACACCATCTAACAACTCTTGATTTTGGGGATCGTGTTTGAGTCCTTCTTGGTAAGTCTCTAAAGCTTTGTCATACTCTTTCATGAAGAATTGTATCGCGCCTTTTCTTGTGTATCCCTTTGTGAACTTCGGATCAAGTTCGATGCATTTTTCTGCATCTTTTAATCCTTCGGGCATTGCACCGAGTTTTGTGTAGCAAGCGGCTCTGTTGCTGTATGCCTGCAATTAAGTTCACTCGTGTACATATTATTAATTCATAAGTTTTGGTTAACTATATAAGCTTGTAAATGAACCAAACGAATGCAACCCAGGTATGTCTGTGTTCGTTTACTTAACTTTAAGTCTTTAACTGAACAAAAGAACAAACACTGACACTTGAAAGAACAGATTTTGTTCGTGAAAGAGAACGAACGCGTTCGTATTCGTTCAAGTGCGTTATGAATATTCTAGACGAACGGTTAACGGACATAAACTGACACACACCAACATAAATAAACAAAAACACATACAAATGAACAAAAACATACATAAATGAAAATGAACGGATTTAATCTAACGCATGAACAAGAAGAACGTGTGTTCATATTTTTAGTTAAAGAAACAAAATTTTGTGCTTTGTTCATTCGTTTAGAACATAAACAAGCGTCCTAACAAAGGTACTAGAGCAGTTAACTGAATGTTAGGTTCATTTACGGTCCTAATCGGAAGTAAAAGGAGACAGTTACCCTTGCATCTTTCGGGTTTCTTCTCAAAGATTCTGTGTAGTGTCTGATAGCATCTGGGTACTTCTGCTCTTTGAAGCATTCGTTTCCTGATATAGTTTTGCACTTACAGTTTTAGGTTTCTTGAAAATAGAATAAAGAACAATTGCATTTGCATATGAAACAGAAACAGAAACTGACCTTTTTCGCGTTCTTTGTCTGCAAGTTCAGGATCATAATACTCCTGCTGTTCTAACTCTTTCTTTGCTCTCTCTGCATCATTGAGCTTCTTCAACGTGTCAGGATTACGATGCTCTGTGAGAGCTTTTTGAAACGTCTCAATTGCAGGTTCATAATCTTTGGAGGTCTTGGCTAATTTAACCAAAGCGGTTCCTTTTCTTGTCAAAGCTCTGGCAACCATTTTATAATCTGATCGGAGCTCTCTTCCTCTTTCAACAGCTTTGTCACAATCCTTGATGCATTCATCATACTACAAGAAGCAATCAAGTATGAAATCCATCATAACAATGTTCGAACCAATATATTCTAGCACTGATCAAATTGAAACAATTCACAGGATATCTATCAACATTCAACAAGATGTTCTGGCACTAATTGAATCTAAATCTTTCACAGGAAATCTATCAACAATATGTTCTATCACCGATTGAATCATATAATAAAAGCATACCTTTCCCATTTCCATGTAAACTGCAGCCCTGTTTGTAAGGAATGAAATATCACCATCATACAATTCCAAAGCCTTTGAATAATGTGCAATTGCTGTTTCAAAATCCTTCTTCTTATAAGCAGCATTACCAGCCTCTTTCTCCTTTAAAGCCTGTGATTTATTCTCCTTAATTTCCTTCTCTTCCTCCGGTACGTCCACTGGTTCTGGCTCCAGTTGGGGCTCAGGCTCTCGTTTCTTCTCCTTCAACGGCTCCGGTTCATCAGCCGGACGTTTCCTCTCTGCTGGTGTTTCCTCCGGAATCTCCATATCATCACCCCCCGACTGAATATTGATGTTCAACAACACGCTAAGCGCCTGCATAACTCTCTGATCCTTCAAATACAAATTCAAATTGCTAGGATTTCGTTGAAGCTCTTGCATCATCTTAACAAAATCCGGCTGTTGCATATACAACCGTGTCGCCGGATCCGCCGAAAGTTTCACCCACATCCCCGGCCCAAACGCATCACCAAACAGATTCGGCGATCCACGCGATCTAGACGAAGAAGCAGCAGCTGCTTGAGCTGATTGAGCATCAGCAAGACCAGATTTTAGGGTTTCATTGTTCGGATCGACTTCGAGACCTTTCTTATAAGCGGAAACGGCATCTTCGTATTGACGTAAGCCATGATGAGCCGCACCTAACCGGGAGTACCCTTTCGACCAATCCGGTTTTATCTCGACGGTCTTCTTCGCATCGGAGACAGCTTCAGAGTACTGACTCAACGAAGCGTAAGCGGCAGAACGATTGGAGTACAGAACGTGGTTTGTAGGTGCGATGTTGATTGCATCGGTGAAGTGTTTGATTGCGTCTGTGTAATTTCCGGCGGAGAACGCTGCGTTTCCCTTGGCTTTTGCTTCGTCGGCCATCGCCGGCGATGAATTTGTTGCTAATTTGCAATTTCGTCGGGAGAATTGAGTTTTTTGTTGGTTTTGAGGGTGAAGTGAAATAAAGGGTTTCAACGAGAGAGTTTAGGGAGAAAGGTTCTAGAATGTTCATTTTGGGAGTGTGAAGAGAGTGTTGCTCGTATCGAATTTATCGGTTTGGTACCGGTACGGTATGGGTATTGGTACTTTTTTTTTTTTACCCGTTTGGTATCTGTTTAGATCCAAACGGGTATCGGTACATGTTCTTTTTTGTATCTTACCGGTTTGGTACCTCTTTGATCCATAGAGGTGTAGGTAGTCTTTTCAGTACGTTACATATTTGATCCAAACGAGTATGAATGAAAACAAGTACTTTTATTGTGTCAACTAACGAAATAAAAAATATTAGATAAAATATCTATAAATACGCAAATATGGTTATGCTGTGGAGATAAAACTTCTTTTAAATGAAGATGCGATTGATGATGATATGTTTAAGGCTCGTGAATTCGTGACGAAAACAATTTAGGAATAAGCAAATTAACTTGGGTGATTGAATTAAAGAAGAAATAATCTCTTAATAAAATTGAATTATAAAGTATATTCAATGTATTATGAGAATAAAAAAAATCATATTTTTGGTACTCGGTACCCGTTCGGGAATATCGGTATTTACCCGGTACCGATACCTTATAGTACCGATACCGAAATTTGAGAAAACCAAGTACCGGTACCCGTACCCAATATCATCGGTCGGTACTCGTTCAGTACCGGTACGGGTACTCAGGTATCAAAAGCTCATCCCTAGAGAGGCCACCATAAAAACATTATGGAAATCTCGGTCTTCGGTTCTATTAATTTTGTCAACTAAAGGTACTCTAATATGTTGCATTTTTTTTTTCCATTTCAGCAAACCCTACTTTACTTTAACATCTATTTCTGTTATTACGTAGGTCTCAAAATGCAAAGGTTTCATTGGATTAGTAAATGACCAGTCAAGTGGATATAATACCAAGTTTTTTAAGAGAATTTAACATTCTTTAAACTTCAAATGACAAGCTATATATTTCAAACAATGAGCTTGAAGCTAAATTTAAAGAATGTTAAATTCTCTTAAAAAACACTTTAAATAAATATTACAAATTTGATTGCTAGTTGGATAATTGTTGTTGGTGTTGTTGCTATCAGATGGTTAATGTAATTGTTGTTGGTATTGTTGTTGCAAAATGGTTAATATTACTTGTTTATATGATTTCAAAATGATAGCACCTGTTTATTTGTCAATTGCAAAATGGTTCTTCTAAAAGTCAACATAATATTTCCAACACAAACATATTGTCAATACATACATAACCAATATACATTCAAATTCAAGAAACCAAAATACATAAACAACATATTATTAACACATAACCGACATAGATAACTGGATACATTTGGAATTAATATTACACAAGTTACTACCAACATATTAATTTCAAAATAGAGCCTTACAAATTTCTTGCCGTATCATTTTCGTAGACAACATCAAGAGTTTTTTTTATTTATTAATGTTGTTTCTTTCATCATTTTTTATGATTTCTTGTATAACTTGAAAAAACACTCAACTTGGAATATGATAACATTTAAAAAGTCAAAAACACTATGACACTATTCTATAAAAAAAACCCAAAACACTTTAAATAAATATTACAAATTTTAGAAAGTCAAAGTTTATAAATATTACACAAAATGTAATGGATTTTGCTCAAATGTTGCAAATGTTTTTTGGCCTGTTTGATAAATTTCACATACCTTTATCACCTCAAGGTGAATAAACGATATTAATTTCAGGACAACAGTCCGATAAATAGACATCCACAGAAAATAGTACGTAAATGTAACTCGTTGTTTAAACAACTATTCCGAGTTTCTAGAGCTCCTTGTATGATAACTGAAACTCTGAAAGTAAAATAGCTTGCATGTAGTTAGGTTGGAAAAGAGTGTCACAAGAATGTTGCATGATTAATGAGCTGATTGCGTCACAAACTTTAAGTTATTATTACTTTTAAACTTCAAACTTTACACTACAAGAAAAAATTAGGTTTCCAAAGCCATTTTTTGTCGGAAATACGTAGGAAACAGACATTTCCGTCAAATTTACCACCAGACTTTTTTGTCGGAAAAAGCCCCGTACGAAAACCATGCTAACACATTTCCGACGTACTTTCTGACGTATTTCCGACAAAAAGTGTGTGTCGCAATTTCCGACACTTTTGCTACACCTCTTTTTTAATTAACATATAGCAATTACCGAAAGCTAATTCCTAATATGAACTTTCGACACATTTGCGACAAAACCGTTGATTAATTAAAACTAATCTATTTTGTCGGAAATGTGTCGCAAATTTCCTACGCATTTGTAAAAACAATATATTTTCTCTAGTTTTTGTGCTTTTTGGTCAAAAAGATGGTAAGAAAATTAGGGTTTCATTTTTGTAGTGAATTTGTAGCATATATGTAGTAATTTGCGACGCAAAAGTTTTCGTTGCAAAATTGTGTAAGAAACATGCCCATTTTATAGTAGTGACTAGCCTCTAGCTTCTTTACCGCTATCTGACATCCATCTTCAAGTGTGCCCTAAATTAGATACCATATGATACATAACATATATGTTAATGTTTAAGTTACATCATAAATTGTAACTTAACTTTTATGTGCGTAGGAAGCAACATGTTTCTACATACCTTGTAAACAGCTCCAAACCCTCCTTGTCCTAACTTTAAGTCTTCAGAAAAATCTCTTGTCACTGCTTTCACTGAACTGAAGTTGTGTGACAAAGATTCGAGGGTGCTAATGTCCTTGGTGTCAACTAGTTAAGAGTAAAGGAGAGTTAAAAGAAACTTTAGTTGCTATGATATTAATAAACTTAATTTCGAGATGGAAAACTTGAAGAAAGGTCGATAACAATATATGATAATATTAATATATGTCTGATTACGCGTCTTCAAATAATTAAAGATAATCAAGTTGGGGGTGGGGGAGTGGTGGATGGACATACACTCATAATCATCAGCACACACGATTCTTGGTTCTTCTTCCTTCTCTTTGCTCTTAAAAAGATACAAATAAAAACAATTATCATGACACAAGCAGTCATACTAACAACTACAGATATCACCACCGTTTTTGAACTTTTTGCCTGCCAAAATAGAAGATAAATTTTAATGAATAAATATAGAAAGCGTTTAAAATTACCAATTTACCACCCACCACCACCCGCCACCGTCACCCTCACCATCCACCACCGTCATCCACCATCATCACTACCACCCGTCTCCACCCACCATCGTCACCTGCCACCACCCACCACCATCACCCACCATCATCACTACCACCCGCCACCATCCACCACCGCCACCATCGCCGACACCCGCCTCCACCCGCCACCGTCACCCACCATCATCACTGCCACCCGTCACCACCCACCATTTTCGTTAGCCATCGTCAGCCATTGAAGCTAAACATAATATAGTCTATCCCCTCCTCACGTACTTACTATAGTTAACTATTTTGAGTTGGTTTGCCTTGGAAACTTACCAAATAAAATTTTATCGAGACTACCATTTGGTATAAGCTCAAAAATGAGTAGACGCGCGCTTCCTTCAACGCAGAAGCCAAGCAGTTGAACCAAATTGCGGTGTTGTAGTTTCGCTAGTAGCAAAACCTCATTATAGAAGTCTTTAACACCATTCTTAGAACTCACTACTAGAAACAATTAGGTTTTCAACGCCATTTTTCATCGGAAATACATAGGAAATAGACATTTTCGACAAATTTACCACCAAACTTTTTTGTCGGAAAAAGCCCCGTAGGAAAACCATGCTAACACATTTCCGACGTACTTTCTGACGTATTTCCGACAAAAAGTGTGTGTCGCAATTTCCGACAC
>WOUH02000022.1:8948226-8958257 GCA_009936405.2 Stevia rebaudiana | reverse complement strand
ATATTATTTCGGGTATTTTTTTCGGGTATACGGGCCGGGTATCGGGCCGGGTATTACTTAATCCCATACCCATACCCGAACCCGAAAAAATAAGTTTTTTTAATCCCATCCCCGGTCCCATACCCTAATAGTCGGGCCAATACCCGGCCCGGATGTTTAGGGTTTCGGGTTTTCCCATCGGGTACGGGTTTTTCTGCCATCCCTATAATCACCTTACATGAAAACCGGTAACGCCGGTGAGAAGGAAAAAACGATTTAGTCTTCTAGACATAAGGACATTATTCTCAAAATTAAAACAAACAAATTCGTAACATGCAGTCTGTAGGAGCCTTTGTTGCACGACTACAATTTATTGATCAAGACGAATTGATTAAACTGAGCTATCTATATCTAGTATCCAACACAAAACTTAGATTTCTAGAACATTTTCGTGTTAGAAACCATTAATTAATAATTAGTACTCAAGGCTTGTGAGTACCAACTTTATGTCTCAAAGCAAACCTATTAACTAAAGCAAGTGCATTGCTAGTAAGTTGTGCTAAATAATTCATCCTCCTAATCACACCATCCTTCACAGGTCCATTCATGGAGCCATCAGAGAAACCACTAACACAAGTGTATTGATTTGTTAAACCAGAACTAACCCACGTTTCCATGTTACTCATGTGCCATTCGAAATTCTGACCTCTAAACTTAGCCATTTTCGCGAACTCCTGAACCGATTGGTTCAGGCTCGCTAAGCAATTGATCATGTTGTTGTTGCAGTCTTTTACGGCTTGGTACACATTCGGTTTTAGCCCGGATGATGTAGCCAGTTTGGAAACGTATGCAGCCGTTGACTTGGCGTTGTTTAGACTCACTGAAATGGCTGCTTTTGCGAGTTGTTGATCGTTTCCTTGAATAGAACGAGCGTAAGGTGAGAGACAACGAACACAAAGAGCCGGGTAGCGGGTGTTTCTACATGAGGCGGAGATGTAGTTCATGGTGGCAGGATCAGTGGCGGCATTGCTGGCGGTGTAACCGTGGTTGATTAGAAGAACTAGCAAGTAAAACTCTAGTTTGAACATCACTAAGAGTGTAACGAGTTTTTGGCAGGTTAATTTGTAGTTGTGAAATGTGATATGGATTTGAATGAATAATATGAGACGTGTTAAAGAGTTTATATACTACTTCAAAACCTATAAAACCGTTGAAGTAGTCTGTGAGGTTGACTAATAAATTAAAGAGACCATGCATAAGATCTAATCAAGATGTAGTCACCTACTTTTTAAACTCGAATATAAAACCATCAATGAGATTGAATCAGGAGGTGGACAGTAGTCACGTGCTATTCTTTAGTTGATATCCATGTCCAGTAGCTAGTTCTACTTTATATTTTGACTTTGTATACACTTAAAAAAATCTAATTATCTTTTTTTTTTTTTGGTTACAATTCTCCCTAAAATATACTATATACGAAAATTCGAACACATTTATATATGTAAACTGGTCAATTTGAATTAAGGTTATATCGGTGATAAAGCAAACCGGAAGTAGAAACAACAAGCTGTAAGTTAGGAATCAAGTTCGTCTAACTAGATAGAAAGTCATCTAACGTGTATTCAAATGTTTACAAAAGCTTCAATAATTTTAGGAAAAAATACATAAATGAACAATTTTGACCACCATTTTTCTAATATATATTCATATATCCATTCAACAACTTATCTAATAAAAATAGAGAAGTTTTGAATTGTAGACTGAGAGCCTACAATCTAAGCACTCTTCTTCACACTGAAAACAATACAGAAAATTCTCATGTCTGTCTTGGGGAAATGACACGTATAAAGTTGTAGGCTGATTCAACCTACAACTTTACATATATCATATCTTCAAGGTAGACATTTAGATTTTTTGCATGATTTTCAGTGCAGAGAAAGGGCTTAGCCTGTAGGCTAATTGGCCTAGAAGTCTAAAACTCTCTATTTATTGGCTAATTATTGCTTGACCACGAGACTTCTGAGCTGAAAATCAATAACAATATTGGAAAAGTAAGCCACTACGGTAAACTCGTGCGCGTCAATTAAATAGAACAACGTAGTTTGCGCGCCCAAATTTATTGTACAATCTAAGAGATGATCATAAGTAATAATATTATCGATCATAATAGCATCTAAAAACCTGATTTATCATGTAACTAAAAACAGGATAGGAAGTGTAATCTCATGGTCCTTAACTTTTATTTTTCTTCTTCTCGCCATGTCCATTTTGACCCTTAATTTATTTCTAGCCCCACTTACCCAATTCGCCCTTAACCACTTTACTAAAACCGCATGAAGTTACATGATTTTCTTATTTCATTAAATCGAGTTTCGAGGTTCTAACAACGAGTTTTTTTGGTATATATGCTATCAAGATAGAAACTTTCTACTCAACCGTGTTAATGAATATAAAAACAGCATACAATGGCGGCAAAATGTAAAGGAAATAACAAGGCAGGAGTGGTGGTCAATGATCTACATATAAAGTGGATCACTGATATCATATATATTGTATTTTAAGACTTTAAGTTTAAACAGCTATCAGAAATTTAAACTAAAAGCAATAGCGATGTAAAAACTCCAAGGGCCTAAGCAATTGTAGAAATAAAAACTCCATGTGGGATGTAAATTTTTTTATAACCATCAAGTCAACGCATTTGGATCCAAAAGTTATTAAAAAGTTCAAATTTGTTCTTTTTTTCGAAGTCCTGTATTAGATCGGAGGGTGTCATTATAATTCATACTATTAAATTACACCATCACAAAAGTACTAATAAACTTGATGAACTTAACGAATTTTGAAACAAAACCATGGGATAAAATATGGCTTAAAATCGCAGAGAGAGCACTTAGTTAGAGAATTGTGTTGGAAAATAAAACAGAGTTAATATATTTATATAGGTATTTGGATTTTTGTTATTCAAAATAGAAATTTCTTTTGAATAATCACTAGTACAAATTTGTTTTTTTAAGGCGGTTAAATTCATTTTAACCGCCTTAGAAAATGTCACCTCAAAAAATGTTTTTTCATATTATACATTTTATATGACGGGTGAAAGAATCGTCTCAAATAAAGAAAGCATTTTTTAAGGCGGTTTAACCGCCATAAAACCGCCTTAAAAAATGCTTTCGTTATTTGAGGCGGTTATTTCACCCGCTATATAAAATGCATAATATGAAAAAACGTTTTTTGAGGCGACATTTTCTAAGGCGGTTAAAATGGATTTAACCACCTTAAAAAAACAAATTTGTAGTAGTGAATCTCTTAAGTAAAAAATTCGAGTGCGGTAAGTGAAGCCTACTTTAACATTACATAACAAAGTGAAACCTACTTTAACATTACATAACAAACATGAAGTGTTTTGCTATATATATATGAGGAAGGGTGTTAATTAGGTGAAGCCAACAAGTACTTCTTGTGCAAGTTAGGAATTGTGTGCTTTCAGTGACTTTAAGATCTCATTCATGTGATTGAGGGATGTAAAGAAATAGTACATAAATTTTCGAAATTCGTACCATTGAAACTATTTCATTTTTTGAACTATATTAAAAATAAATCATTATGACAAATTCATCATATTTTTGCTTAAGTTTCACATAATAAATGAATACAATATACCTAATTTGACGTTTATATAGCCTCATACCAACTTGTTAAAAAAATTTGTGGCCTTTAAATCTATTTTACCTATTAAATGAAACAATGTAAAAAACATTATATGCTCTTAGAAGGATATACATATGTGTGGGAAACGTCTATTAGACATAAACAGAAGCACATGATCAGTTGTCAAAAGAATAAATTATTACTCCAATTCAACGAATTTCCCATAACCAGCTCCAGATCCAAGTTGGCTCCATTCTTCTATAAAACTTACTAAACAATTAATGTTTGATAATAAAAAATTTAAATTAGGACTTGGTCGGTGGAAGCAGTCTCCCACACCACGCACCACTAAACTTTGCTCACTGAACTTTGATAATATATTTAATTTAATTTGACATGCTAGTAAACGTTTAAAAAAAAAACACAAATGAGAGAGTTTATTATCATGTAACAAACATATTCCAAACATTACAAAAGAGTCTTTATTAATATGTAGACAACTTTAGAAACCAAAATATTAAGTTCGATATTAAATCCTTCCAAAATAACTACTATTCTAGTGATGATTATTGAAAAAACGTTAGTGATGATTTTATAGAAGTAATGGGCATAGTTCTATACTCTTTCTTTATTCATTTCCACTCATCCACATACGAAATAATCATTCGAGGTATCGGTCAATCATCAATCCGTCTCATTATTATTAGACACAAATATTATGTACATACATTAAACATAGATTCCCAACCATAATGTGTATCTTCTTATGAATTTGTATATGATCAACATTCTATGGTCATTGAGTTCCAAGGTTAAAATTTCTTGAATTGGTCAATATATGATATGTTTTTCTAAATAATAAACGTAAAGAGGTTAAAGTATTACTAACACAATGCCAAATGGTCTCGGATTTTAAGAACAGTTGCCAAATTTTATTACATTTCTACAAAGTTACTCCTTTATAGAAAGTTTTTATGTAGGACTGTAAACAAACCGAATAAACACGAACGAGCTCTTGTTTAGGTTCGTATGTTAAGCATTCAATTTGCTTACGAACGGTTCATGAATGCTAACCGAACGGATATTGTTGTTCATGTGCGTTCATTAAGGATTTTAGTTGTTCACAAACGATTCACGAATGCAAACGAACACAAACTATTGTAATATTTTTTTACATTTTTTAATACCAAACATAAAATTTCACTGGCTTAAACAAGTATAAAGTAAAAAATTTGATATAATAAACATAATCATAAAAAGGTTTATATAACTTTAAAAAACAAAAAACATATAGAGTTAAGGTAATAAACTAAATAAAACACATTTAATAATTGACATAAACAAACAAACGTAAATAAATACATTAGCGAACATTCATGAACACAAACAAACAAACGTGAGCTCTGTTCGTGCTCGTTTATTTAACTAAATGAACAAAATTTCTTTCTCATGTTTGCTCATTATTTATGAAACGAACGAACATAAATGGACTTTCCGTCAAACGATTTACAAACTGTTCGTTGAATGTTCGCTTTGTTTACATCCGTAAGTCTTTTATGCAATAATGCATATATGTAACGATACAAAAGCCATTTAAAAATGACATAAAAGACAAAATTTATCATAATAAGGTGCCATCTTTATTGCATTAGATATTACAACATTACAAGGCCAGCAAAACCTAAACAAGGGCACAAGGCACGACCTTAGCCACAGAAACCACAAACTTTTACACAGAAACCAGTACATCATACTAGTCAAAAAACAATCCTTAAGGATACAAAAACTTATGGCACACTATAATAATACTACCAATGAACATGTAAAAAAACCATTATGAACAATCAAGGCTTATGTGTAGCTTCTTTATGCCTCACAGCAAACCTGTTCAACAAAGCAAGTGCATTGCTGGTGATTTGTGTAACAGAATTCATCTTTTTACTGACCGCATCCTTTAAATGTCCGTTCATAGAACTATCAGAGAATCCACCAACGCAAGTGTTTTGGTTAGTTAGTGAAGAACTGACCCACGTTTGAGCATTGTTCATGTGCCAGACAAAATTCTGGCCCTTAAACTGAGCCATTTTCTCGAGTTCTTGAACCGACTGTGTTAGACTAGCAACACAGCCGGTCATGATGTTGACACAATCTTTCAAGGCTTGAGCCTCTTTTGGTTTTATATTTGCGGTTCGGGCCAGTTTGGAAATGTAAGCGGTTGCTGACTTGGCGGTGTTCAGGCTAACCATTATGGCGGATTTGGCTAGTTGTTGATCGTTTCGTTGTATAGAATTAGCATAAGTTGAGAGAGAGTTGACACAAAGAGCAGGGTGCAAGGTGGTTTTGCATGAGGTTTTAACAAAGTCTAGAGGGGTAGGATTGGTAATTATAGCACAAAAGGTGTATTCGAAGTTGATCAGAAGAATTAGCAAGCTAAACATAAGTTTATCCATTCTTAAGAATTAATAATAGATAGTTTGGAATATTATTAAAAAAGATGAAGTGGATGTTTGGATTTGGATGAAGAAAATGAGAGGGGTTGGGGGTTTATATACTTGGTAAAAAGGTTGTTACTTTAAACCTATTGAAGCGTGCAATTTAATTAAAGGTGAAGTTTGGAGAAAAATAAACAATTCATTGAATTGCACGGCCGTTACAAATGCTCTATTTTTAATATTTATCATATAAAGACAAGAAGGAAGTCAGCACGAAGTGAGGCAAGTGTTACATACTCGTCAACGATCCAGCTAATAATTGGGATTAGTAAAAGAAACTAATAATAATTAGTAGTTTAAACAGCTAATTCATAGGCAACTGTGAGAAGTTTATATTAAGTTATAGACTCTCTAGACTAATCAAAATAGAGGATTTACAAATTAGTTACAAGTCACGGGTTATTGACATTTCTTGAAAATAACAACATTTTCAAGTGGGAGATATAATAAATCAATTTTTTAATTTTTATGATTTATTTAATTTAATCATTATTAACTCATATTTGAATAATATTGATCTTAAAATAGATTCAAATTTCAAAATCAATTAAATATATTATTATCTATTTTATCTTATATGTTTAAATAGTAAATTGCACTTTTTATCCCTAAGATTTGTAATGCTTAACAGTTTCCGTCTACCCTTAAACAAAATCCCTAACGTTAGGGATAAAAACTATTAAGTCTTACAAACATCATGGACGAAAACTACATCTTACTATATTTAAAATTTAAATTTTACTTTTATTTTATTTGTATAATTACTAACTAAATATAGAAATTTATATTTAAAAAGTTTTTATTAAATAATCTTTAAATTTAAACTATAATTTAGAGACATAGAAGTGTCAACCATCAATTTATTTTGAGTATTTACAACATAATACCTTAATATATATATATATAACGTTTCAATGGAAAAAAATTAGTTCATGATTATGTAACTAGTAAATTAATAGTACTTTATCTAGCTTTTTGCTTAACGTAATATGAAGTCCAATAGCTACTTATCTTTGTTTCTTTATAGACGGTAAAAACGAGCCAAAAAAAATCCGGCCCAGATTGTTTATTAAATGATCATAGCTTGGGCCCAAACTCGTTAAAGCTTGGCTCGATTGTAAATTCTAAGGAACCGATGTATCTTGTTGGCTTGAACTTAGTTCGAACTCATTAAAGCACGACTCAGTTGGATATTTTAAAGAACTAATCTCGTTGGCTCGAACTTTGGCTTAAACTCGTTTAAGCTTTGGCAAAATTGGAAATTTTAAAGAACCTATCTTGTTGGCTTAAACTTGTCAAAGCTCGTCTCAATTTGAAATTTAAAAAAAATCTTACTAGTGCTAAGAATAATAGGTTTTAACACCTATGAAATCACCCACTAGAAAATACTTGAAAAAAGGGCAACTTAAAGACCAACGTTGCTCTTCTCGTAATTCATGGCATGTGAATGGCTACATGGGTATTGGGACCAAGGTTGTGGTAAGTGCGGAACATATCATTCCTCGCATCTCAAACGCTCCTTGTTTGCAAGAAGAACGCGATATAACCTTAACGAAGACCACTCGATGACATCGATGACATCCGAGAAGGTACATCGATGACATCCGAGAAGGTTTGAACTTTGAAGAAGTGCAACAGTACCACTACAAAATGGACAAAAGTTCCCAAATTTTCAAAAGCTTTGTGGGGGACGCGTCGTCCAGTTGTAGTTTAATCTTAATATTTGGGAGTACACATGAGGACGTCACTCCCCTGTTTCCAAAGAAAGAAAGAAAAGAGAAAAGCTCCCTTCCTATTTCCTCTGCTGTTGGTTCCGACAATGTTAGTGACTAAAACAAAATTGCTTGCAAAATTAGCGATCAGAAGTGTTCCAGTCGTTATCGCAAAAAATAGCAAACGAATTGGTTCGGTGATAGTCGTTAATTTTATAAAATAAAAAATAATTTCATAACGATCAAAGCGACCAAAATTCTTACGATGGCAAATATAGTTTTTTAATCTATTACCCCAAATAGAATCAATGTATATCCTCTTATTTTAAAACCTAATCACATTTTCTTTAACATCAAATTGTTTCCCCTTTTATCCACTATGAGACTTAAATCCTCACCCTATTTAGGTAGGTACACCTTAACAAACAATTTAATACCATTGAGACAAATGTCATTTAGTACCTAATTACACATATCCCCCCAATATGGATATATTTGATACTTTTATTTATATGTACGAGTAGATATGAATTTAAAATATTTGGCTGGCTATATATGTAAGGGTATATCTATAACAAGTTAAAACTTAAATTAAATATTTTCTCAATCCATATTATGTTCTCAAAACTTATATTACACACATTTTTTTAACATGGGTATATTTGATATTTTTATTTACATGTAATTAAAATTTTTGGTTGGCTATATATATATGAGGATATAAATAATTGAGTATTAAAATAATGGAACACCATTGTCTTTATTTGACCATCCTAATAATCTATTGAATTACATAGGATATGCTAAATAAGGACCGCTAAAAACACTATTTTGTTTAATAGAAGTTGGATCCGTTAAAAATATTATTTTGATTAAAAACAATAGGAACAAATCTTGCCACTTAATTTCCTTAATCAATAGTTAAGATTAAAGGGTATTCAAATGTAAGTAAACAAAGAAGGAAGAGGGCATCGGTGTAAACTCACTTGTTAACTTTTTAAATTTTCCCCACCTTCCTTTAAATATTCATAATTTTTTTATATGACATTATTTTTTTATAAAAACTGCACCATAAAAACGAACGTTTTTTTTTTCTCTTTAATTTAAGTAACATAGTTATATACTGTTATTTTTAAACTTAAAAAAAATCTAGTACAAAAAAATAATCTATTACAAAAAAATCTATTTTTTATGACGATAAAGGAAAAATTATATAATACATTGCATGTATATCTAGTTATTTTGTAAATACAATACATATATATATCTAGTTGTTTTGATAATACAATACATGTACATCAAGTTGTTTTGAAAAATACAATACGTGCATATCTATTTGTTTTGAGAATACAGTACATGTGTATATAGTTGTTTTGATAATACAGTACATGTATATCTTTTTGTTTTGATAATACAGTACATGTATATAAAAAAAATCCAGTACGGTGACCATACTATAACCATCTTTTTGTACTAGATTCTTTGTACTATATCACCTTACTTGATTTTTTTTAAGTTTAAAAAAAATATATCACTATGGTACTCAAATTAAAGAGAAAAAACCGCTTATTTTATGGTGCAATTTTTATAAAAAAATAATGTCATATGAAAAAGTTATTAATGTTTAGAGTAAGTGTGAGAAAAATTCAAAAAAGTCAACAAATGGGTTTTGACATGTATTTCCTTAAATTAATTTTTTAGCTTAAAAAAATGTATAGCTAAAATTTGTTCCTATTGTTTTAGGCAATAACTTCTTCCTATTTGATCATTCTTAATCCATTGATAATTATCACCAGATTACTCTCGACTTTGGAAGCCAATTAAATAATTTTTTGAGGGATTTTCCGGGATCCATTACTGATATGTTAGTAAATTAACTAAGGTGGTATTTTTTTTTTTAAAATAACGTCTGTGCAGGCACTTATGTCTGCATCGCGCAAATCACGCGCAAAAATTGCTATTTGCAAACTACTTGTTTTTCGAAGACGTTTGATTAAAAAATTTATGCGCAAGCTCTTGTTAGTGAATATTTGGCCAAACAAATTCTAAGGTCTACAAAGACTTAAGCACCACCACCCACTATCCACCACCACCCACTTTTCACCACCACCCACCACCACCGTCTACCACTACCACCCATCGTCCGTCACCACCATAGTCCATCATCACCGTCCACCCCCACTGTCCACCATCCCCCACC
>WOUH02000022.1:8924735-8935771 GCA_009936405.2 Stevia rebaudiana | reverse complement strand
GTAAACACAAAAAAAAAAAAAAAAAAAAAAAAAAAGCGAGCCTTTGGGTTCGGGTTCGGGTTCGGGTTCGGGTTCTCAACAACCGGCGGGTCGAAACAAACAAACAACAACTCAAGCCCCCACTCAAGCCCCAAGTATTTTCAACCTTCCACTCACCCACTTTACCCATTCTCTCTCTTACGTGGCATGTCACTCAAGCCCCACTCAAGCCCCATATAACGTATAGTCTTATGTTTACATTTATTTGACCTTTGGGCAGAAGCATAATTACGTTTACGACAAAACTTCTCTAAATATATATTAAAATAACCATCATTCAATAAAAAGTTACGTGCTGTTTTTGATATGATCCGTGTTCAAAATCAGCCATTAATATACATAAGAAGCAAACTACCTACCAATTAATATATCACTTGTAGCATATCTGTTCTTAGAACTTGAATATAACATCTATCTAAAAATGATCACATACTGGTCATGGTGGTGGGAAGTCAACAACGAGCAAGACAACCTTGCTCGCACAATTCTCACCATTTTCGTTCCTACACTAGTATTCGTATGGTACAAATGGATGTTATTCAATAACACAACTACCCGCTTGCCGCCAGGTCCGTACGGGTTACCGGTTGTAGGCTACCTCCCGTTTCTCGGTTCGAACTTACATGAAAGATTCACGGAGATGGCTCACAAATACGGTCCCATCTTTAGCATGCGGCTCGGAAGCAAGCTTCATGTTGTGGTTAACTCCATGGAGTTAGTAAAGGTTGTGGCTCATGACCTAGATAACACCTTTGCTAATCGCAGCCCACCATTGACCGCGTTAACCATCACTTACGGTGGGTCTGATATCGGATGGTCCAACAACAACACGCACTGGCGTAACATGCGTAAGCTTTTGGTTAGCCAAGTGATGAGCAACGCGAATCTGAAAGCGAGTCAGAGTTTCCGAACACACGAAGTGAGAAGAACCGTGAAGGAAGTTTATAACAAAATTGGGGAAAAGGTTGATATAAATGAAATTGCTTTCAACACAGAAGTTAATGTTGTCACAAGTATGTTATGGGGTTGTAGCAAATCTGATGATGAGATGGATTCTAGCCATATTGGAGATGGGTTTCGTGAGGTTGAATTCAAAATTATCGAGTTAATAGGAGCTCCAAACATATCCGATTTTCTTCCGATGTTATCAACGTTTGATCTACAAAAACGGCAACGAGATATGCAAAGGCAACTGGAATATGTTGATCAAATCTTTGATAGTATAATAGAAAAAAGAATCAAAGTTAACTCGAACAAGATTGATGGAGTGGTTGAAGAAGATGGAAGAACGGATTTTCTACAAATTCTACTAGAGCTTAAAGACCAAAAAGATTCTCCAACATCATTTAACATGGTTCATATTAAGGCTCTATTGATGGTACGTTTTTCTTTTATATTTTAAATTATTCTTGTTCTTTCTTTATTCTACTAAGTAAAATGTGGAAATTCATGTGATGTAACAGGACATCATAGTTGCGGCAACAGATACAACATCGACGATGGTGGAATGGGTGATGGCAGAGATTTTGAACAATCCGGATGTAAAGAAAAAGGTTCAAGACGAATTAACCGAGGTTGTTGGTATGAACAATATTGTTGAAGAATCTCATATGCACAAATTGAAATATTTAGATGCGGTGATCAAGGAAACTTTCAGATTACACCCTCCACTTCCTCTTTTAATCCAAAGATGCCCAGACGAGTCTTGCATAGTCGGTGGCTACACAATCCCTAAAGATACAATCGTGTATATGAATGTTTGGGCCATTCATCGAGATCCAAACAACTGGATTAGCCCATTGGAGTTCAAACCGGAAAGATTTTTTAATGACAAATGGGATTACAATGGAAACAATTTAAAGTTTTTGCCATTTGGATCAGGAAGAAGAATATGTCCGGGAATCTCCTTGGGTGACAAGATGTTGATGTATATATTAGCTTCACTTTTGCATTCTTTTGAGTGGAACTTGCCTAAAGATGATGAGTATGACCTTTGTGATGAGTTTGGATTTGTGACAAAGAAAAGGAAGCCATTAGTTGCCATACCCTCTCAAAGGTTATCTAGTGCAAACCTCTACATGTGATAGAAAAATATGTTACTAATTCCAAGGTGACACTTGTTAAGTTGTTTATGTAACATTTCGTGATGGAAATGGATTATTTATAATGTGATATCAGTAAAAACTATAATAATATTGTAACTTATTTCTCTTTCTAATGGGGATTCTTATAATTACTTAATTTTACTCTCCCATGCATTATTTCTTTGAGAAAATTCCATAAAATATTCTTCTTGATCATATTCTCAAATTGTTTCTTTGATTAGTAGAGGCGCCGATGCTATAGCAGTAAATTAAGTCGGTCGCCTTTAGTGAGATCCAATAGAGTTTTGACATGTGTACAGTGGCGGACCCAGAAGTTTTATCCATGGGGTCGGAAATTTCAAAAGTAATTTTCTGTTTCTATAAAAAAAAATTAGTTGGTTCGAGTCGGGTTAAATATGCAATAGCAACAATTTCAAATGTTATGGGTGTCGGAATCAAAATTTCTTGGGGGTCGGTCGAGATTAAAGCATATATATACCAAAGAAAAATAAAATTTCATGGGTGTCGGTCGACACCCATAGTCAAGGCATAGGTCCGCCCCTGCATGTGTACACACATAGTCACAGATAACGTATTGTATTCATTGTTACCGGACTTTATTTTTAAAACTGTGTCAACATAGAAAGAGTAGGATTAGATACCAAGTGTTTTGACTACTTTTAAGGCTTTCAAATACTAACCTTCACATGGATACATACTTTCGAATTCCGTTCTTTCATAATAAGAGTAAAATAGTCATTTTAGAAAGTTTAATATACGTACATATAAAGGACCGGATTCTTAAAAAAGATAAAGACCAAGGATGGCTTGCGTAGTTTCTAAAAAACCCACGAATAAAACCTACACGCAAGTAATTTTGTGGTCCAGTATGGTGCTTCCAAGCGGTTACCTTTTTTATGAGCAATTGACAAATGCTTAGAAAGTCTAGAAGAACCTAGTTAGGATGGAAAAATTATAATAGTGTTTGCCCAATAAAATCATATACATGAAAAATAATCCCCCCTGATGTCCAGCTTTCAGGGCCGTCTCCAAGTATTTAAGTGTCATATGCGAGTCCAAAAAAAGGTCATATATATAATTTTTTTTTTAAATCTATCGATAACTGAGATTAAATAAGTTAATAAATAGTACAAAACAAGAATATTGTAGCAAAATAATGTCTTTCACATAACTAAATGAACCGTGACACTCTTCGAGCATTATTTGAAGTAAATTTGTTGATCAAATCTTCATAATCCATATTCTCTAGTATTTCACACTCAATAGTTATCATTGTCATTGTATTAAGTCTTTCTTGGGACATTGTTGATTGTAATTAACAATTGTTTTGGGCTTTATCCAATTGTTTTATAATTGAATTGGACATTTATCTTATTGGGTTATAAATTGATCAAAACTAAACAATAAATTAAGTTTTTATCTACGTATGGTTTTATTATAATTTTGTTTTATAAACTATATATAACTTTTTATATAAAATATATACAAAAAAATTTGAAAATTTTGAACCCCTAAAAAACGGGTCATATGCGGTTGCACATCCTGCACCCTATAATTAAAAGCCCCCTTTACTAGCTTGGATTCGTCTTGGTTGCAAGCATTCGCTAGTCCTGCTACTACTCTATCAATATTGTGTCAGAGAATCCGATCTTGAAACAATTTGTGCTCTTTCAAGGGTTAGAACAAATCGTCTCTCTTAGTTAAGAGTTTATGGAATAGATTCTCATGTAAGATTATCTCTTAATTTGAATTTCAAATACTTACTATTTACAAACCATACGAACTTATTTGGTATTTATACTAATACTCTAAGGAATGATTTTTAATTTTAGTAATAGTCTAAGGAGGAAAATAAACATAACTATTTATATGAAATATAAACTAGCAGTCTATAACTTAACACATATTTTAAGATTTTAAGACTTCAAGACTTGTATATGTATAAGAAAAAAAGAGTAGATGGCACCCACATCCACCCATTGGCCTACTATTTTGAGTAACAAGACTCAAAGTGAATAGTAAAATCCCTCATGAATTTTTTGAAATTTATATTAAGGAAAATATATATTTAATATAATTGGAGTCATTTCATGTTGTTCACAATTTAAGAGTTTAAGGGCTGTGGAGTCATTCGCCTGCAGGTATTAAATACCGTTGAATTGAAGCTAAGGACTGAGTTGTAACTTTCAGATGCATGCGATCATATCATTTTTAAATAGAAAAAAAATACAAACCATGAATTGATGTTGAGGCCATTAAAGAAGTTCTCGTAGATAATATTGTTAGTCAGATTTATTTCTATACACACAAATACTATCCATAATCACCTTCAATGTACGTGTAGGTTAAGTTATCATCTTATCTTCCTCATATACTTTCCCTCTTATATATCAAGTACGGTGCACTTGTATGTGTATTCCAAGTTTGTACCAAAAATGATATCAGAACTTGCATATGTTATTTATCAAAAAATAATCTCCTTTTGGTCATGGTGGTGGCAAGTAGATAACGAACAAGACAAGCTTGCTCGCACAATTCTCACCATTTTTATTCCAACCTTACTTTATCTATGGTACAAAACAAATGCCACAATTACTTCCAGCTTGCCACCGGGTCCGTACGGGTTACCGGTTTTAGGCTACCTCCCGTTTCTTGGTTCGAACTTACATGAAATATTCACCGAGATGGCTCACAAATACGGTCCCATCTTTAGCTTGCGGCTCGGAAGCAAGCTTTATGTTGTGGTAAACTCTATGGACCTGGTTAAGGTTGTGGTCCGCGACATGGACCAGACCTTTGCCAATCGAAGTCCACCACTGACCGCGTTAACCATCACTTATGGTGGGTTTGATATCGTATGGTCCGACAACAACACGTATTGGCGTACCATGCGTAAGCTTTTGGTTAGCCAAGTGATGAGCAACGCGAATCTGAAAGCGAGCCAGAGTTTCCGTACACACGAAGTGAGAAGAACAGTGAAAGAAGTTTATAATAAAATTGGAAAAAAGGTTGATATTAATGAAATTGCTTTCAATACAGAAGTTAATGTTGTCACAAGTATGTTATGGGGTTGTAGCAAATCGGACGATGGGGTTGACTCTAGTCATATTGGAGATGGGTTCCGTGAAGTTGAATTCAAAATTATTAAATTGTTAGGAGCACCAAACATCTCTGATTATCTTCCGGTGTTATCGCGGTTCGATCTACAAAAAAGGCAGCGAGATATGCAAACGCAACTGGAAAACGTTGATCGGATTTTTAACAACATTATAGAAGAAAGAATCAAAGTTAACTCCAACAAGATCCATGATAAAGATGGAAGGACGGATGTTCTACAAATCCTTTTAGAGCTTAAAGAAAAGAAAGATACTTCACCATCATTTAACATACTTCAAATAAAGGCTCTAATAATGGTACGTTTTATGTTAATTATGTACTAAAATATGGAAATTGTAAATTTTGTAATTAATGTAACAGGACATCATAGTGGGTGCAACAGACACGACATCAACAATGGTGGAATGGGTGATGGCAGAGATTTTGAATAATCCGGATGTAATGAAAAAGGTTCAAGACGAATTAAGTGAGGTTGTTGGTATGAAAAATATTGTTGAAGAATCTCATATGCCCAAATTGAAATATTTAGATGCGGTGATCAAGGAAACTTTCAGATTACACCCTCCACTTCCTTTTTTAGTTCATAGATGCCCAGATAAATCTTGCATTATAGGAGGTTACACCGTCCCAAAAGGTAGTATTGTGTTTATGAACGTTTGGGCGATCCATCGCGATCCAAAGAACTGGATTAATCCATTGGAGTTCAAACCTGAGAGGTTCTTAAATGGTAGTTGGGATTATAATGGGAATAACTTGAAGTTTTTGCCATTTGGATCTGGAAGAAGAATATGTGCAGGAATCCAGTTGGGGGAGAAGATGTTGATGTATATATTAGCATCACTCTTGCATTCTTTTGATTGGACGGTGCCGAAAGATGAAGAGTTGGAACTTTCAGATGAGTTTGGAATTGTGACAAAGAAAAGGAAACCACTAATCGCTATACCATCTCAAAGATTATCAGATGCAAGCCTCTATATGTGATAAAATATGTTGTTCTCGATTAATAAGATAAATCATGTGAATTGTAATTCGTAAGTGCACATCAAATCATAGACTGGTTATGTATAAATTTAATGTATTTAATATTGTAGATGGGGTGTAAACGAAAATTAAATGAGGGTATAAATTTACATCATTTGGAAAAAAGAAAAACAGAACACCGTGGCATGTGAGGAAACTGGGTTTATAAATTTCAACAAACCAATATTGAACTTTGAATACAATCAATCGATAATCAACATCCATTCTTTCAAATTAGAATTGTAATTAATATTTAAACCACAATCCACGAAAGTAACTACTGGAATTATCTTTTTGAAATCGTAACTACTAGAATTAATATATAACTACTTGTTGAATCATAACCAATAAATATTTAAACCCAAAATTAGATTAATTTTTGCTGTTTATGCATACTCGAATGATTAAATTGATCAAAACCAACCTGAAAACTTAACTTAGTATATGGATAAATTTTTGGATCAGTCACTGAATCGTGTAATTACTATAAGATAAACATATTCACCGATAGAGTTTCAATTGATGGAATTAAATTTTGGTAATTTCTGTAATGTTATTCGATGGTTCTTGAGTATGTGTGCACGTATGTGTTAATCGAGATGTATAGAGAATCCGTATTTTATGATCTCTCGGCAAACTAAGTAGTCGAATATAGCCCAAACATTTATTTGGTAGCCCATTATATTTGTTGGCCCAAATCAATAATCAAATAACACCCAAAAAATTACAAATGAGGCCCAAATAATTAAAACACAAATATGAGTTCGCACTATAACGTTAGTTACCTCGATTCATTACTCATATTATTATCTCGATTTATACGTTAATCAAATATATTAAAATATATAAGATTTATCTTAGTAACACTAAAATTACTAATGTATATATTTCCTAATGTATCATCTAAAATTTATCACATTGATTTTACAATTAACGAACATCATTATTCAAAACAGGACTGAACAAAGTTTCATACAACAGATACAAGTTAATCACTTTTGCCCATTTCCACATGTAAAGATATATGTTTTTAAGTACACACTTTTCTTTTCGTCACACAGTTAACTTGTGCACATACAGTTACCTACATTTCCCACTTTATTTTTTATCACGGACTGTCAAAAGTTTTAACATACATAGCAAGGATTCACAAATCTTCCAGACGTAGAGCACGCAAGGCTTTGAGACCAAATACATTACCTACAATGGAAGTAAGCATGTTAGTAAAAGAACCTTCTTCGAAAGGTCTAAGGGAAGCTACATAAGCAATATATTGATTGTCTTCTCCAGGAACATGCTCGATTCCATAACCGAATACTTTTGTCTATAAATACTGCATACTTGATTCCATCCATAAATCGTTTTGATTCCCTATGAGTTCTAGTTCAATAAGATTACTAATTCTTATTGTTCATATAATATGAATATATGATATGAATATACCACATCAATTCGTTATGTAAGGATCGATGATGAGATTATTTCCCGCTCTTTTTTTAATTGTTGTGTCAAAAATATATTTCATCGCAAATTGTTACACATTCACTACTGCTTTACTATGTATATATTTTGCTATGATTCTGTTTCGAGTGAAATACATAGAAGAACTGAAATTATGAAAAAAAATGGTATTTAATATAAAAGTAGTAACAAATTCATAGCAAATTTGAAAAAGCAATATAAATGAATGGTGTAATCAAAATAAAAACAAAATAAAAAAGTTGATTGACATGATATTTACAATAGGTTTGAATTATGAAAATATAATTTGGTTCATTGTCTAATAGTTGAGGACACACGTGTACAGCATTAAAGCTGAGGGCTGGAGTTGTAATTAACTTATAGCTGCATGCGAATGCGATCATTTTTAAACACACAAATACTATCCATCACCTTCAATGTGTGTTATCATCTTCCACACATTTTCCCTCTTAGTTCATGAGTGTGCATTTCACATTTCTACCAAAAATGATATCAAACCTTGGATATGTTATTTATATAAAAACAATCACCTACTGCTCATGGTGGTTCGAACAAAACCAGCTTGCTCGCACAATTCTCACAATTTCCGTACTTGCACTTGCATTTTTATGGACTATATGGATATTCAAAAGTTCAAATTTCTTGCCACCAGGCCCGTACGGGTTACCGGTTATAGGTTGCCTCCCGTTTCTCGGTTCAAACTTACATGAAATATTCACCGAGATGGCTCACAAATACGGTCCCATCTTTAGCTTGCGGCTCGGAAGCAAGCTTTATGTTGTGGTAAACTCTATGGACCTGGTTAAGGTTGTGGTCCGCGACATGGACCAGACCTTTGCCAATCGAAGTCCACCACTGACCGCGTTAACCATCACTTATGGTGGGTTTGATATCGTATGGTCCGACAACAACACGTATTGGCGTACCATGCGTAAGCTTTTGGTTAGCCAAGTGATGAGCAACGCGAATCTGAAAGCGAGCCAGAGTTTCCGTACACACGAAGTGAGAAGAACAGTGAAAGAAGTTTATAATAAAATTGGAAAAAAGGTTGATATTAATGAAATTGCTTTCAATACAGAAGTTAATGTTGTCACAAGTATGTTATGGGGTTGTAGCAAATCGGACGATGGGGTTGACTCTAGTCATATTGGAGATGGGTTCCGTGAAGTTGAATTCAAAATTATTAAATTGTTAGGAGCACCAAACATCTCTGATTTTCTTCCGGTGTTATCGCGGTTCGATCTACAAAATAGGCAACGAGATATGCAAAGACAACTGGAATACGTTGATCGGATATTTGACGAAATTATAGAGAAAAGAATAATATATAACTCCGGCAAGATTGATGAAGTAGTTGATGAAGATGGAAGGACGGATGTTCTAAAGAACCTTTTAGAGCTTAAAGATGATAAAGTTACTACAGAATCATTTAACATAGTTCAAATTAAGGCTGTAATGATGGTACGTTTATTTAAATTAGGGTTATTGGTTTATAGAGGAAAGATCAAATAAAAAAGAAGATGTTGCTTAAAAATAATAGAAACAAATTTTGTTTATTCATTTGCTTAAGGTAAAAAACAAGAGAAAAGGTATTTATGTAAAAACTCCTTTGTTGACTTTTTAAACCCCACCCCTCCTTTTCATTTATACATTAACAACTCGATTACATATACTGTATTCTCAAAACAACTAAATATACATATACTGTATTCTTAAAATAACTATATGTACATGTACTGTATTTTCAAAACAACTAGATATACATATACTGTCTTTTAAAAAAATTTAGATATACATGTACTGTATTTTATATTTCTTCTTTGTCGTCTTAAAAAAAACAGATTTTTTCGTATTATATTTTTTTTACTAGATTTTTTTTAATGTAAAAAAAGTATATCACAATGGTACACAAAATAAAGAAAAAAAAACGTTCGTTTTTATGGTGCAATTTTTATAAAAAAAAAATAATGTCGTATAAAAAAAGTTATGAATGTTTAAAGGAAAGCGGGTGAAATTTAAAAAGTCAACAAGTGGTTTCCATCATTGCTCTTTTACTTTGTTGTTTACTTACATTTGAATTTCCTTTAATCTTGATCATTGATTAAAGCAAATGGAGGGCAAAAATTTGTTCATATTGTTTTTAGGAAAAATAGTATTTTTAGCGGATCCAACTTCTTAGTTTATAATAACCAACCTCCATTTATTGGTCAGAAATACATTCAACTGAGTAAATTTATTAACACTCCACTTTAAATTATTTTTCACTGTCTCTATCGAACTAACTGAAATGAGTTCATATTTTAGTTTTGCATTAACTTATTCTTCGGTTGGAATACCAGCGAAAAATAAGTTGAAAGTTATGGGTGTTAATAAACAGTGTGATGCGGGTAACGACTCACGAAGAGAACACGTCACAAAATGAAATTCAAATTGAAGATTATCCAGGATATGAATAATATATAGTTCTTTAATTATCTTTTATTATTTATTTAGTTGATCTTTATCTTTAAATTGTTATTCTTATCTTTACTTTCTTAAAATCTAGTATAAATATTAGGCTTTATTTTCATTTGTAATTAGTTTTTTAATTGAAGTTAATATAAAGAACTTTGTTCTTGGTACCACTGAGTTCATATTGAAGTCTTTGATTATCTAATGATTCTTGAGCCACTTGGTTGCTTAAACTACATTATCTGGTATCAGATTTGGTTCTCAAATGGTGTGACACCCTGCTTCCCGGCCCCCGGTCTCCGACCGGTCCAAAGAGCGGTCTGTGTCAATTAATCGGGTCAATATTTAGCAGGATCGAGTCAACCGTTTATAATGCGCAACTCAGATTATACCAAATAAACCATTTCATTACATGAGAGTATATTACATGATGGCGGAAGCAAAATTTACATTACATATGATATCAATACAATAACATCTATTAAACAGATAAGATAGCCTAGAGTCTTGTCCCTTGTTCCATGTTTTAGATATCTGGGATTACATTAGTTGAAAAGCTCAGATTTCGCTGGTGAGTACATAGGTTTTGATAATCAGTAAAACCTTTGTTAGTTCATTATACATATAGTCATTAGTATAGTCAAGAGCATGATACTGCATAATACTATTTGCAAAACTGAGGATCAGTTAGTTTCCGATTGATTGTTTTTACCATATCTGTCTGGCACCAAAGCGTCATATGATTGATGTTCCCCCCCATATGATTTACCAGATCATATAAATGAGGATCAATAATGCATGCGCGTAACGGTTAACGTCAAC
>WOUH02000022.1:8901683-8924635 GCA_009936405.2 Stevia rebaudiana | reverse complement strand
TTTTACGTACGATATCAAAACCTGTGAACTCACCAGCGTAAGCTGATCTTTTCCAAATATATGTAATCTCAGGTATTGGATTCTAGCCAAGGTATTGGCTATCTAAGATAGGCACTTGTGCGATAGTGCTGCATTCGTATATACACTCAAGGACATTTCCGCTACACTACGAGAATACACCTACACTGTAAGTCGTCTATTCTTAGTTTATATATGAATCAATGGGCTCGATCCTGCATTACTGGCAGTATGGCGTGGCAGACCGCTAACGGACCGATCGGAGGCCGGGGCCGGGGAGCGGGGTGTCACAATGGATTAGATTTTGTCGTTTTGGTTGATACTTTGTTTAATTTATACATTCATTTTGTTCCACTACTAGAAAATAGGTCTAATGCAACCCCATTAAAATGTTGCATTTGGCCTTGAAAAGGTTGCATTATGCCTAATGCAACCTTTTGGTGGGGGCTGCATTAGACGCAGTTGCATTAGATCTAATGCAACCTTTTCATAACCTAACGTAACTTTTTTTTAAGGTGTTGCATTTACTATTAAAATGCAACCTTTTTTGTACGCAACTTTTTTTCATTCTAATGCAACTTTTTTCCTTTAAAATGCAACTTTTTTATTACTCAAATGCAACTTTTACAATATTTTAGTTACAAAAATGCAACCTTTTAAACATACAAATGCAACTTTTTGTATACTTAGATGCAACCTTTTTATAAACTTAATGCAACCATTATTTTCTTTTTAATAGAAAAAAAAATATACAATATTTTTCTTAGTAAATACAACATTTTTACATATTTCATCTACCAAATATACAATCTTTTTCACACTATAATATAACTTTGTAAATAATTAAATACAATTGCAATTACACCAACACAAATGTAACAAATATATCGTAGTCAAGTGGTATGCTTTAACATAGTTGTCCAAATATAGTAAACATAAAGTGCTAATACAATTATAAAGAGAAATAAAACATTCTACTCATCTCAATCTCCAGCATTCATAAACTTCCGCATCATAGCTTCCAAATTTTGTTGACGGCTATCATTATCTTCTTGGATAGTAGATTGGGTTTTTTTCTTTCATGGTCATCTTTAATCTTATTGCGTATTTCCTACTAGTATTTATCAACTTTAACGTGCGCTTTAGATAATTCCATCAACTCCTCTAAAATCGTATATGATGTAGAAGCACCATCTACTCAAAGATGAACATGTCAGTCAAAACAAAAATTTCTGGTATGAACATGTTAAACTAGCCTAGAACACTTTTTTGTTCATTTCACTAAACGTTTTTTTAATAATGAGTAAACTTATATTACTCTAATGATATCTATATATTTAAATACATTGCAATTAGGATTTATTCATCTGAATCAATACATTGACTGGTTTTCCTTTTAAGTTATCTGTTTTAGCTTAGAAATGACATACAGTTACCTAAATGTACCTGTTCATATAAACAAAGAAAGGTACTCACAACATGAATATTGTACCTTCAAGATATCTTTTGAGCGTTAGTTCATAGCTTAGCATCATACTCATCCGTGTGCATCACTGCATCCAATCCATAAAATGCTTAACTAGAAGGAGCAACTTGCAGGCTGACCTGAATTAACAAACAACCAACCCAAATCATACTAAGATATTACTCTATCTGGTTTGCTTTTTGGTCTTGAAGTTCTTTGCATTTCAATTACAAGCTGGTGCAATCCTAATTTGACGAGTGACCAAATAAACCTGATGAAACCCAAGATAAGACACACACAACAGGACCGAACCTCGAGTTTATTTTCACAAATTATATAGTTTATTTAAAGCATGTCAATTCTTAGTCATAAACATGATCTAACTTTATTTTCATGTTACATTGATACATCCCTAAATACACAGGAAAGTATTACGTATGTGTGTGAATTTAATTGCAACATACAATACGTGGAGGCCCTCTTGGACATTGTTAGCCTAAATGCTAAAAAAAATAATAAGATAATCTTATTCATCTCATATTATATGCATAGAATACCAAACCAGGAAACAACTTTTAAATCAAATCAGATTACCTCGTTCAGTTAGTATGTCTTATTTGCGTTGGTGTCTCATGTAAGATCAATATTTTAAAACATGAAAGTTGTAATCCAGTGAGCACCCTCAAATAAACTAAGGTTGCCTTCATAGATCTAGTGGTGACTTAATTCTGCACAGTTGTTCATTGTCCAACACTCCTACCACAATATTGATTTCCAAGTCCATCTCCTGCAAGCAAGCAAGCAAAGCAACAAAAAGATTACAAACAAAATTGTATAAGATCTAAAGTTAAATCAAGGAGAACCAAAACACTTTTATGAACTCATGCAAAAATGGTTACATCAATTTTGTAAGATAATTTGAAATTGATTTAAATTCATTATTTAATGCATGTTGTAGATTCATTTTATAATCCCTTGTTTTACATAGGAAACATAGCTAGTGTTCCAATGATGCTACTGTGTTTAATTAGATGTATGTTACTGCATGTGTTTAAACAAGTTTGTAGTTATGTTTAGTTACAATCTACTAAGATAATTTGTAGAGTCATGTTAAAAACTCTCAAGCCCTAACATGTAGTTGTTCCATAGCTTTAAACTTTTGTAGTTACTGTTACTTGTCAATATCTTTTTACATAGCTTCATAAAACAAAGTACCTTGTAACACACATGAAAATGAGTAATGAAATCAAATGAGAAGCTAAATAGTAATGAAACCCATCATTTAAAAAAGGAATGAGTAATCTGCCAAGTTGCATAGGAAAAAAAAACAACTAATTAGTAATAAGGACATACCTTAATAATTACAAAGGTAACAAAAAATAAGTCAATTTGCATAACAAAAAAAATTCAAATAATTAGTAACCATGGCATACATTGTGGAGGACATAGATGATAACTTGTTTTAAAAAATTTCAACCTCATCACGTAAAACCATCTTTCGCAATTGTCTTGTAATCTTTATTCCCATCTTTATTAGTCAATTAACACCAATTATCTACAAAGATGAAAGTAAATTAGAAAGTAATTGTCAAGCTAATTTAGGAATCATCTATCTATTTTATTGAACATTGAACTAGTAGTTAGAGAAGCAACTTAATTCACTTCAGTTGTATCCATACGCTAGATCCCTTAAGAGGCATAAAGCAACCTGTCAACATAAAATTTAGTTAATAATCTGCCAACCAAAGTAATGGCATAGAAACACTTTTAGGAAAGCATTTATTCAGAAAATGTGTAGTCAAATCCAGTTACCAATAGATATAATTTTATTATGGTGATTAAATCTGTCAAAACAATCTCGTAAAGATGAAAAAACATTTATTTTGAAATTACATGAAACGATAATTTCATAACATATATACATCTTAGATTTTAAGAATCATTCATACCTATACTTCATCCACTCGCTTCCAGCCATCACCTTCTTCTCCATCCCAAAGCACCTATACCCACACCTCTAACCAGATTCCTATACTCGACCTTCTAAAAGATAATCGAATCTTCACCCCATAAAGAAATACTAAGAATCGATTACGGAAAGACACAAGGGATTACTAAAAAATAGGAATAAAACATACCATGAGACCTTCTAAGCGATGGAACAAACTGCCATGGTTTGCAGGTTTTTGTTGTGAGCGACTAACAGGAAGACATGTTCAGGAATTGGGGGTAAGAAGTACTTTAAATTTTTTAAAAGGTCTGGGAAAAAAAGGAGGGAAGATAGAAATAAAAATTTGAAACAGCGGAAACATGAAAATTTTAAGGAGGGAACTACTAATTTAGACGGGAAAATTATTATTATAACTTCTACTAGATTAAAATGTGTTGATAACAAAACAAAAAAAACTTATAAATAACAAAAAAGAATATGCAAAGTAAAAAGTGGTATATTCATAAATATGTTTATTAACTAAATGTATACCAGACTAAATATAGTTGTAATCTTTGATATGCATCATTTTGATATTAAAGTTGCTTTAGGATGTAACAATGCAACCTTTGTAGTAAAGGTTGCAATTTCTAGTAGAAATCGCAGCTTTTTATAAGAAAGGTTGCAAACTATATATAATTTTGCAACATTTTAGGGAAAAAGTTGCATTAAATCTTCTAATGCAACCTTTATGTACAACGAAGTTGCATTATAGTCAAATGCAACTATTTAAAAGTTGCATTAGCCCTATTTTCTAGTAGTGTTCATTGATAATCTGATATAATTATTATTGAATATATACTCAGTTATCGGTTAACCGACCAAACCAATGATTATAACCGCCGTAACCGATTAACCAAACCGACATAACCGATTGATTATGATTATCAAATTTATTTAACCGTCATGTTGGTTATGGTTACGGTGTGGGGTAAAAATCGAACCAAATTGAACAATGCACACCCTTACCCTATACACAAATTAACTATTAATTAGACTAACAAAAGTGAAAAATTAATATATTATATTAAATACAAAGATATATATATTATCTTTGTGAAGTGATTTGATATAAAAATACGGTGGTGGCTAAGATTAGGTAGCAAAAGTAGGATGCATTATTTCCATCCTACATACATCATATTTCCTCTTTATTTATGGGGTCCAACATCGTACCAATGTGGGTCTATTTCTATTGCAATTGTCAGTTTTGAATTATTTTTTGTTGATTAGAGATTTAAATCTATGGATTCACGTGTATTGAAATTGTAAACCACAAAAAATATTTCCTTGTACTAGTTCACATATTGTATACCAAAAGTTATACCACTTATTAAAATGCTAGAATTATGAAATTATGATTCGTAAGTTGATGTAACTACTCATTAGTTTTTGTTTCTTTTAGCCATTTCAAAAAGGAAAATTATAACAATGAGTGTATAGGTTCAATTATAGATTAATTTATAGGGTAGTATATATCACAAACCGCATTATATATGTGAGTCATATAATATGCTGATTATGTTCATAAATGATTTTTAATATACAAACTAAGCACTTTATATGTAAAAGTTCGGGTCAGTCACACCAAGGTATTGTCCGCTTTGGTCGAGACATATCAATGTCCTCATGGTTTTGCTTTTATCTAACAAGTTGCTCGTCTAAACAAAGCGCGCCTTGATGGAGAAGGTACCTACAATCTTATAGAAGAAGTCTCGTCCCCTTCGGAACCCGATGTGAGATATTAGTATATTACACTGTAACGGTAGAACTTTTGTATATGCCCAAAACGATAACGTAAAGCAACATACACAACCAATTATATTTCAAGGATCATTGCAAAACTAATTGTTTATTTTAATTAAGCAAAATTAGAGCGTTAAGCTTTTTATAAAAATTAGGTTTCATTTTATATCTTTAAGAATTTCTTATTTTATCCTTTTATCTAAACATTTGTTGCCGGTTATCTCCTTTAAGCAATCAGTCATTACATTTTTATTAACTTTTTAAAAATTAACCAAAATGCCTCTCTAAAGAAAGGATAAAACATTTATGTTTTTTTTAAATCTAAAAGGCACTTTTAGTAATTTTGTCTAAAAAACATAATTATGATATTATTAGTATTTTGTTACTATTATTAATGGGTTATCATAAAATAATCCAATTACTTAAGGGAAGCAAATAAAATGTTTTATTTTTGTTTGTACATACAAACATGTTCATTAGGCTTTACTGTTTTTTCTAATTAAAAAAAAAAGATTTTTTAGTTTTCTCATAAAAATAATTGTTTCTTCTTTAAAACATTAATGCATGATGGTTTATTTCAATTATATGTGTAAACAAGTCGAACGTGAACTCACATGTTTACCAACTGTAGAGGTATTATATCATATGCAACATCGTATTTCTATTTAACCTTCAAAAAACTCACATATTTTTCAATTGTATATCTTCTTTTAAACATACTTATATATTAACATCATCGCCTATAAACATCGGAGTCTACTTTTACATTTGTTTTTTATACTCAAATTATTTTTTTATATCAATCTATAGCATTACTTATTTATAACTAAAAAATGCCATTAAAGCTAGTAAAAAAAATAGTAAGTTACATAATTTGAAGTTCGTAAATTAGACAAGGTGAAGTTCCAAGGTGTGCCGGATTTCATATTTAGTAGAGTTCATGTATAGTGTTAGAACTTTTTTTGAATACAGTTGTTTTTACGTACCACGTATGTTGTCTGAACCGGACCCACCGGGCAGCGGTGAAACAGACGCCCCCTGATGTGCGGGAACCCCGTGTAATAGGTAAACCCTCGCCCCTCATCGGAATCGAATCCGGGATATCCCAAGCTGACCCTTCACCTGATGTCCATTTAAACTGCCTCAAGTGAGATTTGAACTCATGACATCCACATAGAAAAGTAAGAGCTCTTACCACTTGAGACAAGTTTGCTGGACTCAAGTGCTAGAATTATTAAATGTGAAGGTTTCAAGTAAAATAAGAAAATACTTGCATATTTATTTTGTAATAAAGCCATTAAAGCTAGTCGTTAGAAACTAGCCGTTATAAATTACAAGAAAGTAACAATCACAATCACAAATTGGCTAGAGATTTGGAGTTAGAGTTTGGTGTCCAAAGTGATTCAACTTTTAATGTCACTTGAAACATTATTTTAGAAGACTATGTTTCTTGTGATGTCCTATTATGCTACCAGTAATGATCATGATGGAAAGGGCAAGTGATTAATCTAAATGCTTGGGTGTGGTAGTGTTCTCTGTCGTTCGACTTTGATCACTCAATGAGCTAATTGTACGTCCTATTTTAGGACTGCGATAGGGCTCTATTTTGGGACTAAGGTTACGAACAGCTCGTTGGTTCTTCTCCAACCCGAGGTTCAGCTACGGTCCCACGATGAGATGCTCTAAGTCTCTAGCAATGTGCAATGCTTTTGGTTGCATTTTTAACCGGAGTTAGATAAATTATTATTATTAAGTATGACCATGGGTCGCTTTTGTGCATTTGAATTCAAAATTTCAAACTAATTTTTTGTTTTTGCTTTTGGTTTTGATTTTGGTTTAAGCAACTTAGAAATGATGTTTTGATTGTACTAATTATGTTTGAATGCAAAATTAAAATAAAGCTGGTATGCCAAAAGGTGAAGCTATGTTAAAAGTTTTCCTTATTTGCTAAAACCTTTGTCCTTTTAGTCCAAGTATTTGAATCAAGGAAGTATTATGTGAGGACGTAACTTTAAATAGAAGATTCATATTTATTGTCCTTTAATCTCATGAATCCGATGTGTATGTTTCTACTTGAACTTCTATATAAAAGGTAAATCCGATTGTGATCACTCATGCTCGTCTTTTTTGCAAGTAATTTATAAATTTTACCTGGTAGTAAAATTTTTAGTAACTTATTTCTCTCCTGCTTAAAATTGTTTACAAAAGTATATTTACCTCTGCTATAAAATATTTTAAATTTATTAAAAAATAGGATGCCAGAGAAGCTTGAGTGGCTAAAAAACTAAAAGTTACGGACTTACGGGCTAGTATGTTAATCGCTATTTTATTTGGACTTTTAAGCTAGGTAATTAAATACCCAATTGAGTAATTATTATACAGGGCCCCACCTACAATTTAATAGAAAAGCCAAAAAAAAGTGAGTCACTATCTTTTCTGCGTGACACTCACTCACCCGCTCACCCGAATTCACCAGATAACCTAAGTATCCTAAGAAGTTATTGTAAAATTATGATCATGCGGACAATAATTTGAATTTGTCCACTAAATGGATAATTAATTAGGTGGATACTAAATTGGTCCATCAGTGTTTGAAAAAAGTTGCCTTGTTGTTATGTACCAGTGCCAATTACGCCCTCCATTATTTCTTGTGTACTCATTTCACTCACCAAAAAAGTTGTTTTGTGTCACACTTTATTCAGCCTTTTTTCTAGAATAAACTCACCTAATTTATTAAAAGAATTTAACTTAAAGTGATTTTATTTTTCTTCTGTGATGTGGTGAATATCGAAATAGTTTTGTGCAAAATATTTTAATATTAAGAATGTGATTACTAAAAATCTAAAATAGTGTAAGGATATTTTATTATTATCATTGAAATGAATTGCTTTTCTATAAAGTGGTTTTATAATATAACACCCATCCTTTGTCAATGGCTCCACTGTGATGATGGAATTGGCCTTTCGCAATAATTAACATGTACATGGTTTAGCAATAATTGACTTACTTTCATAGATACATTACATACATGTGTTTCAATATTGCAATAAGTAGCTCTAATTAAGGTTTTGTTTTAATATTTAGTGTATATAACAAATACTATACTATATTTATGACAATCACTCATATAAATTAACTTTTTGTTTTGTTTTAGAGAAGACTATAGGGGTTTCATTATTCTGAAATTGAAAAGATTATGTTATAACAAAACTTATTATATAATATTAGTTTAAAATTTTTATATAATTAATAACTTACGTATATGCTACATCATGGCATATTTTTACACATTAAGTAGGAATAATAGTACGACCATCTTGTCTTGTTGCCATTATTAAAAGATGTTCCTAGTAAATAAGTATGCAAAGATCAATGGCTCATTTTTTTTCAAAAAAAATAAAAGAGCATCTCATGACACATGTGAATGAGACATATTATCAAAGTCTATTTAGACAAACTCTTTATACATAAATAAAATCAAAACCCCTTGTCACGTTTTGACGTTTTGTATACCTCTTTAATAATTTTAGAATAATCAATATATATAACTTATAAAAATTAATAACTAAAACTAAAACTAAAACTAAAACTGAAATTTTCAGAAATACAACATAAAAATTTTTGATACATTTGTAGCCCGTTTTTCTGTCCGTCTTTTGAAGTCTAATTGGCTTTCAATAAAGATACAAACTTTGAAGCTTGAGAACATTACTTCCTTAAATAAAACAAAATTGCACTCTGGTCCTTTAATATATTAAAATTGCACTCTGGTCCTTCCTCTGTAACTAAACCCATGCAGATATTTCCAAATACTACCAAAACAAGAATCCTTTTCCAGAATCTAGCATTCTTTCCATCTTTAGATTCTTTTTTTTTTCATCCGCAAGTCAAGAACCATGACAATATGTCAAGAAAAGGTATAACTTCTAACCGAGTCTGAATGCAAAAATTTGGATAATATCATAATAGAGTCAATCAAACGATGAATAAAATTATCAAAATCAAGAAAAGGAAAATTTAGAAATTCTGGTCTTTAGTTTAATCAATATTCAAGATCATTACAAATGATAACTACAAATACAATATTAAGTCGATCAAACATATATATATATATATATATATGTCATTTCTTGCAAAATTACCATTTCAACCTCAAGAAATACTACAAAAATCAAATCAAAGATTGATTAACAAACACCCAATACAAATCCTGCACAAACTATGAAAATTATAATCAGAATCAACAAAAAGATGGAATCTTTACGTAGAGGATGCATTAAACAGATCCTCATTGAGAATATCATCCTCACCATTAGCTATTGCAAAAAAGTCATGAATCTTTATCTTTATCTTTATCTCTATCATCATCATCATTAGCAGATGCAGGATTCAAAGATTCCCGCCTCACGAGCATTGAATGAGCTGCTATAAAGATCAACTTTTGGGCTAACTCAACACCGGTCTTCGATCGAGCCAGTTTCGAAAAACACCAATTCGATTCGAACCCACATGAAGTTGCATGAAGAAAGATCAACCTTACCGCAACTTTCCTCAAACAACTGAACTCTGTTAAATAAGTTTCCCAAACTAACCTGCTACTTTGCGGGTTCGCTATTTTCATTTTACCCGTAACGCGGTCTAGTTGTTTAAGCTGAACCGCTTGAGCATAAACCGAATCTAGACCATCGGTTCGCCATTTCATAAGCTCCATTAATACAATGTGAGCTTCATCGCGTGACACGAGTCGTGTTATAAGCTTGTCGACGTCCTTTTCTTGCTCGGAAGTTAAGTGTTTAAACGGGGGCGTATAGTTCCCGAGTCGATCGCGTATTAAATAAAGCGGATCAAGTATAAACGCAGCTGCCCATGCAGGATGATAGTTTCTCTTAAACCTTTTATCAAACACCTTGTCTACATGACTCTCATTTATCTGAAACTTTAAACACCAGTCTTTGATTTTCACTCTGAGTTCATCCCAAAGTGGCAAACATTGCCCGATTCTTGGTCTTTCTTTCTTGATCTCGTGCGCGGTATCTTTAACTAACTTAACTAACGAATGAATCGCTTCGGTTTCCCTCCAAAATTGAGGATTTCGTATTGTTTCGTCGATTTCTCTTGCAATTTTATCCTCCAGTGAAGTTTTTTGGTAACTCTCATCGAATACCACCTGCTGTAATGTTCTTGATGAAGCTAACATATCTTCCAACATAGTAAACACGGGTTCGAATCCGAATTCATTGTCGAATGGTACTCGTAGCAACCGGGTTCGACCGGATTCTTGAAACTGATACTTGAGAAATATATTCCTAATCTGAGATTTGGTGTTAACAAAGTTTGCTACTTTAATACATTTATCAGTCACATCCTTGAACAATGATAGTTCTTTGCTAAAATCTTTGATTAAATCACAAATACCTTGAAACTGACAAGAAAGATTGATCATCCATTGATGTTGGTTTTCAAGATTCTTTAAAGCTTTTGACTTGAATTTATCTGAAACAATCCCTACACATTGTTGCAAATTATTCCCACAAATTTCAACAATTGTTTTCAACAAAATATCCTCTGCATGCTTTGAAAAAACATACCCATCTGCAAAAACAGCTCGCCGGAAAACATTAGTTCCGTTAGGTAAATTCACAGATAAATTCACCAATTTTTCATTAGAATGATGATAATTCTTTGATTTCCACCCATCTGATGAAACTTGAAAGAACATAGCGTCATGAATTAGAGCTTCTGATTCAGATTTTACGTTCTGGTACTTGAAATCCAGTCGTTCTCCGGCGAGTTCCCGGTGGGTGATCGCCGGTAACCCAAGTTGATTCAAGAAAGTGTTGAATTTCGGGTGATTTAAGCTTGATAATGTAACTGACCCATTACTTTCATACACCCAATCTGCTAATAACTGAAGTGATGAATCAATTTGTGAATTTGTTAATTTTTGAGCGGTTAATGTTTTTGGAGATTTTAATTTCTTGACACTATCTTCCAACATCGCTAAAGAACCCAAATCATCTTTCCCACCTGATAACCGATTGTACTGATTGTGATGCTGCAAGTACAACACACTACTGCTTGCATTCTCATTTACCGGTGCCGGCAATGCAGGTATTGAATCGGGTCGGATCGGGTACGACCCGACCGAGAATTTTGCTGGTTCAATCATGGTGATCGGAGTAACGGAGTGAGCCATGGTTCTATTACGGTTGCCGGAGCTCCGTTTCCGGTGGTTCTGCGGTGAAGCAGACGATGCCGGAGACGACAAATTCATCATTCCGGTAGCTGGAATCTCGGGAACTAGTTTCCGATTAGAATCAGAGTTGAAATTCGGACATGTTTGTCTTTTCAGATGCTCGGAAGCTGTTCTTGACGGATTTGAAGCGGAGAAAACGGCACCACATAAACAGCACCGGAGTTTGACGGATTTTGGTAACCCGTTATCGGAATTGTTAACGATAATCGGTTCCAGATGAAACCAGTACCAAGCTCCTTTTCCTTTTATCGCTTTTGTTCGAATCATCATCAACCCTTCATACCGTTTGTTAACAATCTTCGCCGTCGTCTCCCCCGTTGTTACCGGCGGTGGAGGTGGTGGTGATGATTGCTGTCTACCGGCGGTACTGGTCTCCGTCGCCATTGTTATCGTTAAAGCTTCGTGATTTCTTGATTCCAACGAAATACTACTTGTATAAGGAAAAAAATATGTGGGTATGAATTTAAAATTGAAGAACCGAGTTTTTTTGTTCATTTTCTTGCATTATTTTAGCGGTGGTGAGATGGTAGTACGGGAGGTAACGGTGGCCGGAGTTGAAAGAAACGGCGGTGGTGCATTGTGGCTCCGGTGAGTTGATGGTGGGTTGATGGGTAGACTATGTAGTTGTCGGGACTCGGGAGTAAGTTTACTTGTGTTTGGAAGAGGAGTGTGAGTCAAATAAGGATTGTTTTTGGTTTTGTATATTTTTGTTTTGGGTCGCTTTTTAATTGATTTGAAAAAAAAATATAATATTAGGTATGATTGATTAATTTTTTATTTAAATATACAGTTGAAAATAAGTAGAGTAATCATTATCAGAAATACTAAAAGTTAACACCTTAATTAATTTTAGTTTAAGATTTATTTTTAAGGAATCATATATACTAGTAAGAGCATTTAGAGTAGCTTTCTCATCCTTATTTCTACTTTTTTTAATTAAATAATACTTTTTCATATATTTATCATTCTCTCTTTCTCTCTTATTCACTCACAAGCACTTTAAAAACTATTAAAATAACATTATTATCTTTTCTCTCACATATATTTATCATTATCTGTTTCTCTCTCATTCACTCGATGAGACGGTTCTAATGTCGTGAAAATAAGTTCAGTCGAAGTTCATTTTAGTCGGTTATAAGAATTTTAAAATCCGTCTTACCCTTATAATCAAAATCCTGGTTGTTTAATCTTAACTCTAATATCACATGTATAATTTTGTATGAGGACACGTGTTCGAAATCTTGTTTTGCGTGAACAAGTATCAAACTTACAATTGCGTACCATCACCAAATCATCTTAGGTGGTGGTAAGCTTGCAAAATTCTTTATCTGTACATTTACACTTGAATTTTCTGTATAAGACATCAAGCTTAAGTAATAAGTAGTATTTAATTAAACGTACATATATCAAGATTGATACGTGTAAAGTTGCTTTGACAATGTTGCTCATCCAAACATATTGAAGGATTTTAGCATGGCAAATAAAAGTTAAACAACATGCTAACACAAATATAAATGTTCAATCAGTAAATAAAAAAATTTTATTTATGACACCTAAACAAAAACCCTCGTCGGTTACGACGAACTATATATACTCGTGAACTATAAATGGTTTCAACTACTCCACGTAATACATCGTTTTTATTATCATCATACTAATTATATCTCACATAAAGGTAAGGTTTGAAGAGAGTAGATGTAGACATCCTTATCTCTACCCCATAGGAATAAAGAGACTGATTTCAATGAAACACCCAGCTCATGATGCCTGATTAACCATCGTAGAGACCATCAGATCAACCTAACGATTTTAACGTTATTTTCACATAAATAACTAAAATGACATTAAAATTAGTGCAATTTTATTTTTGTTCTTTAAGGGCCACGCATATATACATTATATTCGTGCAACGCGGAGCGTCACGTAGCACTTCATACTAACTACAACAATAAACCAATACCTCCCAACAAAATTTGCAAAAGATTTCTTATTTTTGGATTCGCTACCATCAACGATACTCTTTTTTCATTACTCTGCTTTATCTCTGCACCTCTCTGCTGTGTCCACCGGAATCTCTCGCAGGAGACCCTCAAGTTTTCTTAAACAATTCAATCGTCCGGCGAATGTTTTTTAGACTTTCAGCTAGCTTCCTGGAAATCAATTTTTTGTCCATGCGTCTCAAATTCTAACGTCGTTGCTCTCTGTTTACTCAGATCATTTTATTTGCTTCACAATGCATCTGGGACTATAAATTGTATAAATGTGGGATACGCTCTATTGCAATCTATTCTTCTTCATCCTTGATCCTTTTTTCAACTGAATTTACGTTATTTGAATTCATGAATGTCTAATTCTAATTAATACACCTTTCAATTCTCGAATACTAATTTTGTTAGATATTTTGGTATGACTGATATTAACTTGTTTGATTAAAGAAGCGGGGTCCAAGGGCAGAGAGCCCGTGAATAGGTCGAGCTGAAATTCAGAGTCTAGGTCAGCTTGAAATGTTTTTAAACATAAATTTGCTAATGCATTATAAATATGAATTTCAAAATTTCACAAAATGAAAATCAGGATAAATTAGTGGGCAATTTTTGCCAATTTCCAAAAGTAAATGAAATATGCTTAGGGCATTTTTGCAACTCCAAACCATATATATATGCACTGCCGACCGATAGTAGGGGCAAACCGGGCCACCGTCATGGGGCAGGTATTATTTATATCTATTATGTTTGATATCCAAACTAGAAAAAAAGTTTAGCCAAAAATAATATTTTTAAAGGCCGGTAAGTTTGTAACAAGTTTAATCCTATTTAAATATAAGCTAAAACAGGTCAATTCAAATTAAATATAATTAGGCATCCAAAATAAAATGCTCATCTAACTTAACATAAAAAAATCATAATCTTAATTAAAATAGAACCTTAAAAAATGTCTTTTTACTTCCAAAACTCCAGAAGAATATGAACAAGTAAGAACAATTGTGATATTGAAAAAGATCAATATTTGAAAGTTATTTTCTATTCAAATCGAATTCACGAATGCTGCTGTTAGATCGATTATGTTGTTAAATTGTGATTTTTGTAAATTAGACTAGCTTAATGAATCATGGGTTAGCTATTATAGCATGTCATTCTAATACTATGATTTTGTTATTTTTATTGTTATCATGTTAATCGTTGTTAAAAATTATTAGTTTATATAAGTGTTAATTTTTCAGGCCTAGGGGCATTTTTTTTCAATTCGTCCCGGTCACTTAAATCTTCAGGACCGCCTTATATATATGCTCCTTGAATTCCATCGATGAATTCCCATGTTCATTCAATCACCATAAAAAACCTGTTTGTTCTTCAAATTATAGTGATTTTTTACTCGATTAAAGAATTTGGGAGAACCATTAAATTGTTTTGATGTGAAAGTTATCATACGACTCGCATTATTATCCAGGAAATTAATTTCGTTTCGTTTATGTAGTCTCTTTACAATTTTATATGTATACTAGCATATTGACTCATTTACTATACAAATGTGTATTAAAAATTAACATTACAGCACAATCATAAGTAAAATAAATATATACAAATAAAAAGTTTTTTTTAAATTTAAAGAAAAAAAAATTAAAAGGAAATTTTGAAAAAATAAATAGTCTATTCACCCGTGTACTACATATATTGTGTATCTCGTAGGATTAGAATATTAGAATACTTAAAATCGGGTTTTTTTAAGAAAAATTTGAAAAATAAATTAAATTGTATCATAATTGTGCACTTATTAAATAAATTTGTTATAAGTTTAAAAGATTATTGTGATTTTTAATTTGTCAAACAATCAACTGTCACACTTTATATAGTTTGATAGGAGGTGACACGTGACATATTGTTATACTTTTATTAGAAAAAGATAGATTTTGATTGTGTGAATTATAATATGCCAATTGCAATTAGGGTTCTTAAAACGTTCTTATTAAATGTGACTGATCTATGCATTCATAATTCAAATTCAATCATGAATCTATAATATGAGTTGAGAACTTTGTAAATATTGGTAGAATCATTCATAAATAATGAACCTTTTTTTCCGCTTTGTATCCTTTAATATAGTCGTTATAAGAGATTTATTATAACTACTGTTCGTTTTCCGCCAGTTGACCGATCATTTTTCAGCCTTTGACTATCTGTAATCTGGCGGTACACCACTTGTAATTCTATATTTAAATGAAATAAATATTCTCATTATATTCTAATCTGAATTTCGAATCATTATATTCTAATCAGAATTTCGATACGAGCGACGGTTTGAAAGTTACGCGCAAAACGGTGTAACGTTCCATAAGGCTGAAATCCCGACACCTCCTTTGGAGGTGAAACCAATGGAGTTAGATGCGAAATGGAAAATCGTAAATGTAGACGAAAACCGCGCGCAAAACGGAGTCCGAACGAAGCGGGAAACGCGAAAACAAGTTAACCAGTCTGATTAAATCACGATGCGACACATGGCACCTTGGGAAATGTGCCAAGACACATTGCAGCTCTACAAAGCTGCTGGCACTCGATCAGACACGTGGCAAGATGGGGTGAAGAGTCAGCATACACGTGGCGACGCGAGAAGAGGCCACGCAGCCAGCAGGGCTACACGCATCGCACGGGTGGTCAGGCCCCGGCGGCGCGCCATGCGAAGGGTTCTACATACGGCTATAAAAGGCCGACTTCGACCCCAGTCCACCTGCACCCTCATCTCACTCTAAAAACAGGCACAAACACTCTCAAACTTTCGGTTAACATCACGGCGAAGCTCGGGAAGTTCGGTTATCATTCGGATCAATCAAGCTATCGCTAGGACTCGCGGAGGTTATCGCTCTATCTCTCAAGACTCTCGGAGATCAAGCTAGAGAATCGTGGACTCTCTCACTACTCTTTCATCTATTCTCTATCTCCTCGTCTTTATCATGTGAGTTTATAGCCCCTTTTGTCACCTTACTTGTTTTACAATACAGGGTGGGATTACATATAACCTATCACTTAATATTATCAGTTATTACATAATTGTAACATGTTTTGAGCATCTCTATACCACTTAGTCTAAGTCCCCTACATTCTGGACTGTTTAACACTGGTTGGCAGGGTAATAATGGGTAGTACTACTGGGTATGATAAACCTCATGCGGTGAAACTGGAGGTTTACGCGCATGCATTATTAGCTCTCAAGTATATGACTGGTAATCATATGTGGGGCAAAATCATATCACGCTTCAGTGCCAGACTATTATGTTAATAACACATAACGGAAATTGTTTGATCAACAATTTTGCAAATAGTATAATCAACTAACAAAGGTTTTACTGATAATATCAAAACCCGTGAACTCATCAGCGTAAGCTGATCTTTTTCCAAATGATATGTAATCTCAGATATCTAAAACAGGGCATGGGGCAGGATTCCACACATGGCTATCATTGTGTTTACTAGCTGTTATGTTTGTAAACTGTATTGTAATCTTTTGTATTGTAAACTTGTATGCTTCCGCTACCATGTAATCACTCTGATCTATTATGAGATAAAATGGTATCAGTTTTGGTATAATTTGAGTTTCGTATTAGACCGGTTGACTCGATCCTGCCGTTACTGACCCGATTAGTGACCAGACCGCTCTCCAGACCGGTCGGAGACCGGGGGCCATAGGTGTTGTAATCAACCCCTCCCAACGTATCAATGATGTGGGAGGTTGCAAATGATGGATGTCATAGAATCCATCTTGGAGCGGTTGGACGTTAGGTAATGTGTCGAATCCGGATTTAATTGAGATTTGATTTTGATAGGGGGCGATTTGGAAGGTTTACTTATTTCAGCGGGTTTCTACGCATCCGGTGTCGTCGTTGATTCTCACGAATGTCGAGTAGTCAACCTTGCTTACAAGTCGCGAAAATGATGGATAAACGTAAGAAAAAAAACGTTATTAAGAAAAACATAACTCTATCCAATAATTAGTATTAGTTACTTAATCACTTTATAGTGTTATGTAATTAAATACAACTATCATTAAATATGTAGTGATGTATTAAATACAACTTTATTATCAAAGTGACAATTAAATTATAATTTTGTTTATATAAATACAGTTTATGTCACCAAAAAATTATTATATAACTTAAAAAAAAAAAAAAAAATACCTCACATGACCGATCATTAAAAACAAATATGATATAAGAACCGTTAAATAAGGAGTGTTATATATAAAGCATTTATTATGAAAATACAAATGTAAAACAATAAAGAAATAAAGGATTAAATAATAAAAGCACTAATAAAAAGAGTAAAACGTCAGTTTTAACTTGTTATAGGATCATATCTGCTACTACTTCTATGTGTTCAGTTTCTACTAAAACTAAATTAGGTTCTGAAAATCATGAAAAGATATAATTCGGTTTGCTTGGTTTTTTTCGTGAAACCGAACCGAATTGATTCGGTTAAGATAAGCCTTCACTAAACTTGGTTTGGTTTGTTATTCTCTCATGATAGGAATATATCTGTTACTACTTCGCTTTGTATAATTGCTAGTGAAACTCTATTAGAATATAAAAATCAAAAAAATGTAATTCAGTTTGCTCGTTAGTTCTATCAAAACCCAACTGAATTTTATTGATTCGGGTCCAATTAACCATCCAGTAAAAGCGTTTCGGTTGAATATTTTGTTATGGTTCAAAAAGCTTTAAAACCATTCACTAAATTTGGTTCGTTTCAATATTCGTTGACGAACCATTGAACACCCTCAATGATAACATTTAAGTTTTCACCTAAAAAGTAATTATATTTTTATTAAACAATTTGTCTTTTTTTAAGCATGATTTTTTTATAAAACTTAAATTTTTTGTTCTAAATAAACAAAGCCATCATAACTATTTAAGAAACTATAACATAATCGAAAGATTGTAAATTAATGTATGAAAATAATAATAAACACAATACTTAAAATTCTATAAATTTAATTTTATTTCATATAATTAGGGAACTAAGATCAATAAAACATAATTAAACATAGTATTACAGGAATGGTTATGAAAAATAATTCAATGTATTTAATATTGTAGGTAGAAGGGTAAATAGAAATTAGGTGGAGTGTAGGAAGAAAGACCCTTTTATTAATTCACAAATGACGTTGAAAAAATTTATGGTCTTTTATGTTAGCTAATGAATATGTTGGATCCACTAAACAACATGGCAACATGTATACCATGTCACCAAAGCGGAACATGTATGATGCAATTAGCTCATAGGGTGTTTGGAGCCAGATGACAGGAAGGAAGACACACACGCCTCATCTTTTATTCTTTTCTCTTGTTCGCCCCACTTTGATCATTGCCTAGCGACTTGTTACAAGCTATTTAAAATTCTCTGTTAACAAAAAAATTTATGCTAGCTAGAAGTCCTATAAACTCATACTTTTAGTCTTTGACAATCTTGTAAAAAATAATCAACTAAATAAATTCAGTTGCTGTAAACAAAAATAATAGTAACTAATTCAATCTTCGAGGTTGGCCTGAAAACTTTGTCTCACCAAATAAAAAAATGATTGATTAAGTCACCACATATTAAATTCAATGTTTGACAAACAAAATCACGGGAATGAATATATAAAAGATCAGATACAAACGTGAACTAGCTGGAAAACAAAAATTAGCATTCAACAATTAGTTGGACATTCTCTTATTGACGTAGAAGTTTGACACAAATTGCTCCTTTAGAATGTATAATATGTCCCTACGTATATTATTTAATATATATGAATTTGTCCTGCCGTGCCTTCAAAGTCTTTTCTCTTGGTACTAATTAACATTGAGTGTCAAACTAAACGTACTCCCTCTCTTATTATTATTTGAACAACAAACAATCTCGCGTGCTAGCTAGTAATCGAGCGATGTAACCAATATCGATTCTTCGACCACCGTAAGACTGTCCCCCACAGATAGACAGGAACCGTATGAAATATGTAAATCGTACCTCTCTCTAACTTATCATACCCTTCTCTTGAAAAAATCACTTCAAAACTTGTCGTATTAAATCATTTTTTTTGTTAAAAGAGTAGTTTTATTTTACTTCTTAAAGTTCAATTAATATATATCCAAAATAAAAAAATAAAAAACAATATATTAAATATATAAAATCACATTTACTAAATGTTTAAAAGTCAAAACTTTGAAATCGCATCAAAATGTCAAAGATGTGATTGAGCATTGGATTAAAATTCCAACTCTTTTTTTCACTTGTTTAATGGTTTTAACTTTTTGGTATTTGTTGATGGGTTTTAAGGTTTAAATCATTGAGTTTCTAAGATTCAGATTCTCAAGGTTTGAATTCCTTCACAAAGAAATAGATGTCGTGTAGCTTTTTTTACATGAATTCCTTCACTTTGCGTCAAATTAAATTTTAATTGTTTTAAATTTTTGGTGTGACCTTTGTAAGTAATCCAAAATTCTCAAACACCTTAAATTTGGTTTCTGGTAAAAAACCTAATTCCACTCAAAACACACCAAAATGAATTGATTCACCCGTTCAAATCGTGTGGCTTTATTTACATGGATTCTTGTGTCTGTGCGTTTACTTAGAATTATTAGTTGAATACATTATAAATCTTAAGACAAAATAAACAAAGACGAAATCCCTCACTTTTTGAACCCAGTTTTCATTCAGCCCAGAGGTAATTTCTAGCAAAATTTGCTGGTACACTAATATTTTTTTTGAACGACACGATTGGTCAGGTTTTTTGGAGCGTCAAAGACGAAATCTCTCACTTTTTAAACCCAGTTTTTGAGTGATCTAACCATTCAGGAGGGGAAACCCCGAGGTAAAACACCCCTGACTCACTCAAGATTTTTTTTATGTCCTGAGTGAGGTTTGTACCTGAGACCTCTCCATTATGTCCTACTGGTACACTAACTAAGAAATGGATGAAAAATAAATTCAAGATTGTGGGTGAATTTGTTTTTATTAATATCCCACACGCATGATTCCAAAATAGTATGAGGCTTCATGTGTATATTGTGTACTAGACTTTCTAATAAGCCAAGGATTTATCACGGGACAGAGTTTAGAGATCTTAATTAATTATAACTTAATAATTGAGCATAGTGTAGGTATAGATAGATACTAAAAAAACTCAAATTGTTCAGTTATTCTATCAATAATACCTTAAGGTAGCGTTTGATATGCATGAATGGATGCTGGAATGTAACGAGTCATTACATTGAAATGAAATAAAACATGTTTGGTTACACTAAGGAATGAAATATACATTGCATAAGGAATGTGATTCCTTCTCTTATAGTGATTTTCATTCCTTGGGGGAGAGATATTTTTTTCTCATTCCATTTCTTGAATGAAAGATTTGATCAATAATCCAACCCATGACTCGACCCAGTACCCAAACCATGATTAAAATCATGGCCCGGCCCATTACTTAACTCATGACCCGACCCATGACTCATACCATAACACAACCCATAACTCGAACCATAGTACCCGAGTACTCGAATCATGACCCAAGCCATTACCGACCCATGGCTCGAACTATAACCCGGCTCATTACCCAACCCATGATCCAAACCATGACCTGACACATAACTATAACCATAACCCGACTCATGACTCAACCCATGCCATATGACCCACGACCCAAACCATAACCCGACTCACAACCTAAACCACGAACAGACCCATGAGTTGAACCACGACCCGATCCATTATCCGAACAACGGCCAGAACCTTGGGCCAACCCAAATTATATTATATTCCTTCATCTTTTTCTTTGTAGCAAACAACATGAAGTAATGATTTATTTCATTACCACTGGTAACCAAACAAGACAGTGAAATGGTAATGATCTATTTCATTTCTTTTTCCATTCCATTATCTCGTTCATTCCATTACCTCATACCAAACATACCATAAGTGATGACAAATCAACGTCTTTGAGTGTCTTTTAATCAACGGATTTCATCGTTTGAAGTTTTGTTTTTAATGGCCATCGTTAGAAGTTAATAAATTACATAAATAGAAATAAATTTAAAATACTACATAAAGATACATAACTTTTTTAACAGCTAAGGAAGTTTACATTACCAATTTCATCAAAGTTTAACCAATTTTCCCATTCGAAACTTTTCATTTTCACCCTATGTGTAAACGATAAGAAATAATATCCTTTACATCCTTGATCAATGTTGACGTTGGAGTGTTTTACCGATTAAAAACTTTGTAGTTTTTACATTTCCAAATCTTCTAGAGAGTCGCCATTATAATTTTTGTGAACATCTTCTTGAATGCCTTTGTATACCGTTTACCCGAGTACGTTAGCATCTGCAAGAGATAAAAATATTATCATAGTAATTGCGAAAACTACAAATAAGGGTATATTTAGGTCTGCCATCTTCCATGGGGAGCACAGGCCGTCCTTATTCTTGAAGGAACATCAAATGTCTAAATATGCATTGACTGATATTATTAAGACCGTTATTCTCTCGTAACGATAATCAATCCAAACAGTTGCAAAGGTTTGAATCCTACTCAAATAACGATATGCAGTCACATCAACCTCAAGTGAGAACCCAAGACAATACCATTCATATAAAAACTTTTCAAACTAGAGATGATCACAACAAAACCTTAGGGTTATGCCTTTGGCCTAACCAACACACCGATGGTATCTATGGACCACGTGATCGAGTGTGCAAATCATGACATTGCAAGTTGTCATCATGCTTCTAAGAGATTATCTTTCATACGTGTCGTGAGACAAAAAGGACAGAGGGGACATCTACGACCAGACTTCAAATGGATTTACAAATAAAGCGCAACCACTAACGGCTCTACACCAAGACACGAGAGTTGGAACAACAACGACATATGACTTCTGCATTCCATTCGTGAAGCGAAGACCCAGTAACACGTTTAATCCATCTCTGCCTAAGGGAGAATATCAATCCCAAATCATAGTATAACCTCCAACTTAATGTCTCAGACATACTTCTTATCAACTTGTAGACATATTAAGTCACAATAATTTGTCCAAGCGACAGAGTCGTTGGAGCAAAATTTTCAATGTCATGTCATTACAACATCATCTGGGTAAGGCTAACGTTAAGCCAACATCCATTAGTATAAGGCCTACTGATGTGAGGTTAAGCATGTGCAAAAACAGTATCAAGAATTAAATTTATAAAAACGATCAAATACTCCTAACTACACATAAACGACAAGTGTACCGATCAATTAGCAGCGTAGCAAGTAAGACCGAGTATCGTCCAAGGACACTTGGGACAAAACCAATAGCACACTCAGAATTCCTAAGGTCATGCAACTTAAATAGAACTAGGGGTAACATGGTCTATTCACTAAACAAGCAAATAACCAAATAAGCAAATGTCAAGTAACAATCAGAAACAAAAGCAGCTACCTAGGATGATTAAGAATCATGTAATCAAAATG
>WOUH02000022.1:8887096-8901583 GCA_009936405.2 Stevia rebaudiana | reverse complement strand
CGTGAACAAGTTGAAATGCTTAACGAACGAACATGAACAAGGCTCGTTCGTGTTCGTTCGGTTCGTTTACAGCCCTAATCATTAGTTCACAAACGACATAATATTTTAAACTCAATTGACTTTTAGTCTATTGGTAATTCAATTTCAATGGCCCTTTGGTTAAGTTATATGGTGCGGCATATATCATAAGCTGCCTTAAAATAAAGTAAAAAAACGACATATATTATTTTAACAATAAGTATCGTATTATTCATCTTTTATAATAAACTATTGAGTTTGTTTTTTAGAGGCCCATTTTTTTTTCACTCGCCATGAGCTCATAAATCTTTTCAGCTTCTGGGGCCGGCCCTGTATCTACTCAACACAATTGGACTCACCTATCTTCACTCTTGTGTGTGACCATGGCCTATAGTAACATTTAAATCGTCATCCTATCTTATTCTAGTAATTTAACCAAAACTTACATTTACCATAAAATCTACTTAATTTTAAAATATCACTCACAAGTCTTTCTTATATCTATCCTCATACAATTAAATAAAACTTGTTTATTACACTTTTATAAAAAAAAATAAAAATAAATCACGACCACTAATAAAAAAAATATACAAAATGCAAATGGGATATGATTTTTGAGTCCTATATATAGAAAACCTTTTAAGCCCCACACGTGTTTTTCTATGTTGGAGAGTGATATAAAGGACAGGATAGAGGTGTTGTTATTTGTTTAACTTTTGTAAAAAGAATGTGAAATTATAGGAATTGAGTAAGAATAGAGAATAAGATGTAAATGGTCTAAATAGGTTATTAAAAATTCTTTATAAACTATCAATATAAACATGATAGTTATTCATAATTCTTTATGAACGGTTATAGTAAAGTCTATAGTTATAATACATATATTACTAAGTTAAGTAATTAATTCATAATCAGATTAACAAAACTTGACTTTATTTATTTAAAATAACAATAATAGCCATATTTTATACCGTCTATATATTTATGGGCATGATACAAGAAGATTATACCGTTAATATGGCCCACACGGATCGTATGGATATTATTCGGGGTGATGTAATACGAATAACATGAACATGTAAAAACATAGAAGTATATGTGACCATGTAAAAAACACATAGGTATTTTAAAAGTATGTAGGATTATAGTGGAATTAATATTAATGAATGACCCAACTTGACGCCAGACTTTGTGATCTCTGATATTGTTTATCCTTGAAGATATCTTGACCAATTTATAACTTTCTTAAATAGGATATTATGGTGAGGTTATCATAGGGAGAAGGCTTAGGGTAAGAAGGCATCTTATCCATTAGATCTTAAGATCAGTGGACAGGATTGACACGATTGCATTTTTGTAATTATTTGAAAACGTATAACACAATGAAGCGTAATATCGTCACAATCGTATAACACAATAATAGTCGTATAACACAATGACAGTCGTATAACACAATAACAATCGTAATCGTATAACACAATGACAGTCGTAAAACACAAATCAGGACACAAAAACCTACAAACGTACAAATCGTATAACACAATGATGCATATCAAAAACACAATGATGAATTTCAAAAACACAAGGATGCATATCAAAAACACAACGAAACATATCTAAAACACAACAATGCATTTGGTTCAGTTTACTTAAAAAAAATTCAAAATAAAAAAAAAAAATTTAAAAATTTTCAAATTGAAAATTTTTTGAATTTTTTTTTTAAATATAAAAAATAAATTATTTTTTTTATTGACGTGCCAGACACAATTACCAATGTACCCCTCCTTCAAAAATTCCCTCCTGCTACGTGTCGTTACCATATCCCTCCTTACCCTACTCACACTAAGACCCCTTCCTAACCCTAAGACACCTTCCTATTTGAACTCAACCCTAATATAATAATCAAAAGTCTAGAACTACTTAGTTTGTTTACATAAATAAAAAGAAAACAAAAAAACCAAAGAAAAGCAATCATTGGCACTTTAACGTTCTTCTTTTGAAAACAAAAGCAATTTATCATTTTAAAACCTTTTCAGGCAGGTTCGTACGTCTCTTCAATTAAATAAAACTATAAAATTCAAAGTACCGATAAATTTAATATAAACTAAAAAAAGAAGCTTGTAGAACCAAAAGTAGACGGCAAGATATGATGAAACACTGAAAAAGATAAAATAAAAACAAAATAAACAATACATCCAATCAATTATATGCCCACAATTTAATCATCAATTCAAACAAATTCATTTGTTTATGCTTTTTCCCTTACATTTGATCATTATCTTCACAACCCAATAGCAAATCTCAAGAAACAAACCCTAATTTTCCCCATAACATACACCAACCCTTAATCATACCATGAACCGGATACGAACCGGTTTCCATCATTCCAAATCATCAGATCCGGTCCACCTTATCGGCTCTGATAACCGGATTTGCTTTAGCAATAGCATCTCTACCGGTTTTCTTAAAATCGAATTCACAATCATGTTTCTCCGGGTACCTATGGCTTCCACAGAACGTATCTCCACACTTGCACGTAAATCCCATCACACCGACCTTTTTGTTGCACGTTAAGCACCGGTTCGATGTCTTCTCCTTCACCGGAACCGCCGCGGCGGTCACCGGCGCCGGAAGATGCTCAGATCCAGATCCAGATCCAGATGAAGATGGAGCCGAAGATAAAGGAGATTGGTTAGGAAAGCTTACAACCTTGTTTACGAGCTTATCAACCGCGGCTATGGCGGACGCCGCTTGTTCCTGATGGATCTGGATGTCACGAAAGCACTTTGAGCAGAAGCCGTTGGTGGCGGCGGTTCCGAAGAAGCCGCAACCGTTGGCGCACGGCGCCGGTTCGGATGGTTGGAAGCTTGTGGCGTCGTTCATCTTGTTAGCATCGGATCCCATGGTTGTTGGCCGGAGTTTTCTGCAAATCGGAAATCTGAATATTATCTGTGAAGGTGATGATGGTGGGTTTATATAAAAAGTGGTGACGGAGAGAGAAAGATATATTGATCTTTTCTTTGGGAATAAGTTATTGTTGTAACGAGGATTAGGTTTCGTGTTAAATGCCTAAATTAACCCTCTGGATGATAAGATGATACTTTCCCTTTGTATAGTCTATGCAACTTGAATGTGTTAAAAGACAAATATACCCTTGTATCGACATGCTTAATTTGTCATAATCAAAAACATTTGAATTATAACATTAACATAATTATTTCAAGTTATATCCAAAACAGGATTAGAACTTGGAACTTTAAATCCCATAAATAAAATCTTTAGCATGTGATAATTCATATCTGTTTCACGGACTTTTAAATTTATATATACTTGTTTATTTTTCTGTTTATATTTGTATTTGTTTTTTAATTGAATTTTAATTACACATGAATTGCAAATAGTTACACGTTACATAGACGAAAGTATTTCAATTTTTTTGAAAATTTCGATTGTTTTATTATAAAATATAAAAATACGTGTGATTGACCCAAGTTCCCAAAGTTCTCGTAGTGTTAAATATATTTGTGAGTTTTGAGATTATTTCAATCCTAGAAAAATATCGTTTTTTAATTTTTTGAAAGATCAAAAAATATCTTAAAGATCGTATACCATACGAGATACTTGAATTTTCTTATCATATTCTAACATTTTTTTTTAATTTTTTCTTTTCTAAAACAAAGAATCTTATTCAATAGACAAACTAAGAATTTCCAATTATTTAAAACATAAATGTAGGACTTTGGAGATTTCTTACTTTTATGTGATATTAAAATACAATACGAATTAAGAAGTGAAAATCATCATGGAGATAATAAAGAGTTTCTTCTCAAAAAAGTGTGATGCAAAAATTTATTTAACAAAATGAGTGCTTGGAAAAATAATTACTACTTTGATAGAGTGTATTTTTTTTCACTCCTAATCTTATTGGCTAAAGTCTTATTTAAGAAAAAAATAGTTTTTTAAATGAAATTATGGAAAAATTTTCAAATAAAAAAAAAACTATTGTTAGATCGTGATTTTACGAAAAGCTTTTTAGTATCTTCTTTTATTTTTTTTAATATATATAAAACCAAACAGATCCTTTTTTATAAACGTTTTTGTTTTAAAATGTGTAAGTACTATTTTAATTTATATTTTTGAAAATTGTTTCTATCTATTTATATATAAGAGTAGACGCTGTTAAAAAAATCTATTTATAAAAATGTAATATGAGAAAGATTTTTTAATATATAGTTTAAGCAATTTTATAAAATACATCACGATAAAACAAAATACCTTTAATGGTTTAAGTAAATTTTTTTAGAGATAATTCCTTCTCACTTTAAAAAAATAATAGAAAACACATTGCTCAAAAAAGCATATCAAATACATTTTGGTAACAGAAACTCTATTATAACCGTTGACATTGAGATTTGATGGTTGAGATAATTTCAGAAAATGTAATATATGTAAACATATGTAAATGTTACATATGTTACAATTATTTCGCTGAAAAACGGGGTTTTTTATATTAAAAAAAAACTACTCGACCCTTTTTCAGTTTTTTTATAAAAAGTGACGAAAATGCATTTAAAAGTTGGCATTTTAAAAAAAAATTTATTAACTTAGAGTTTTTGGGCGTTCTTTAGAGTTTGTAGGGTTTTCTTAACTCGAGAGGGTTTCATAGTATATTTACACTATATATATATATTTATATAAATACATACTAGCTTAAAACCCGTGTATTACACGTGGTTACATAATTAACACTTAAAACTTATGATTCATTGCATGCATATACATATTAAATTACTATGTTGTGAACACTCATTACTATTACTGAATCATTGCATATGTGCACAAAAAACATTTTAGAAATTATGAATAATATATTATCTATATTTAGAGAATTCTTATTGAAAAAAAAAACTATAAATTTTATAAATGCATATGAAGATACAAGATTGAGATTGGGGATGGGAATGCTCTAAAATATAACACAAGGGAAACTTTTGGGAAACATATCCATAATGGTGCCACTCGTGTCAGTTTAGTAAATTAACATGCTATACCTAAACACGGCTCATAATTTTATAAATTTATTTTTGCCAAAACAACCCCCATGACCTGAATTACTTTTAAAATCATGTAACCCTAAACATGTTTAGTTCATGTAATTCGTTTATCTATACAATTCGTACAAGTTGAAAAGTTATAAATCAAGTTGCACATAAGTTTAGCGGGTTATAATATAAATCAAGTTGCACCTTGTAGAATATGTGTTTTTGTTTTATGATTATAATAAAAACAGGATGACATGTCAACCTATTTTAATCAAACACGTTAACTATGCCATAATCAACATGACTCATTTAGTTAAATGAATTACTACAATGAATTACAAGTTAACCCGATAACATTTCATTCATTAAAGGGTCATTGATAAAAAAAAATTAAACTTGATTACTTTTATATTATTTATTTTAGAAAGGCAAGTATTTCTAATGAAGAGTGATTAGTATAAAATTACCACTAATACCTACCCACTAAAACATTACACCACTAGAAAGCTAGAGCCCACACCTATAGCACCAGAATGCAAGATATGACTATACATAATAACACTAAAATACCTATCTTTAAGAGGAAACCTACCTAATTCTAATTACTCTTATAATACATTTTTAATTGGCCCCTTTTTTTTATCTTGGCTATGGACTATAGAGAAATTGCATGTTCTTTTTTTATGACTTGGTTAATAATGGATTAAACCGGGGGCATCGATTGGTAAAGATAATATGTCTTTATCTCATCTTTTATAAGTGGATGATGCAATTGTGTTGGACGAGTGGTCAGAAAATAATTTTAATAATTTAGTAAGATCCCTTAATTGTTTCTATTTGGCATCTAGATTGAAAATTAACCCTTAGAAATCTAGCCTTTTGGTGTTGAAATCGAGAAAAAAGAGGTGATTAGGTTGGCTTCGAAGTCGGGATGTAAACCGGAATTTCTTCCATTTATTTATTTAGGTATCCTGGTTGGGTCGAACGTAGTGAAGGTCGGGGATGGACGCCAATTATTGATAAATTTCACAACACATTATCTAAGTGGAAACTGCATTTACTATCCATTGGAGGTCGATCTACCCTCATTAAATCCGTTCTTGGAGCTCTTGGTACGTATTACTTTTTCTCTATTTTTACTTCGGCAAAGGTATCAAAAATTTTGGAGAGGATTCGTGCTATATTCTTTTAGGGTGGGGAAGTTGATTTGAAAAAAATCTCTTGGGTTGCTTGGGATTTAATAATGGCTAATAAACAAAGTGACGGATTGGGTATTGGTAGTTTAAAATCTCTTAATATTGCTCTTCTCCTTAAATGGAGATGTCGGTATTTCCACGAATCTAATTCTCTTTGGGTTGAGGTTATTAATTCTATTTATCGGGGCAATTTTGATGTATTTGATAAACATAGGGTTTCTAAAGGAAATGGTATATGGAATAGAATTGTTAAATGTATTCATCTTCTTAACGAATATGAGGTTATCTCCTTATTGGTTTTGAGTAAAAATGTAGGACGTGGCGATTCTACTCTTTTATGGAAAGACATGTGCACTGGGCTACTCCGTTAGCCTTTAAATTTCCAAGACTTTTCATCTTGGAAACTAGTAAACAATGCTTGATTAGTGACCGAAAAGTTGATAAATCTTGGTTATGGAGTTGGCGAAGACCTTTAAGAGGCGGGGTGGAAGAAATGCAATTTTCTAATATAATGGTGGATCTTAGTGAATTCAAGTGGACGAAAAAAGAAGACAAGTGGGTTTGGGATTTAGATTGTCAAGAATAATGCTACCTTCCAGTGGGACTTAGAGGTACAAGATAGAAAACTTAACATTATGGTTTGGCGCATGCTCATTGATTGTCTTCCCACTATAAAGGTATTGATATTCCAAGTATCATGTGTGCTTTGTGCTCTCAATCATAGTTGTCGAAGGCGCATACGTCACGACCGGAGACTAGGCGCAAGGCGCTAAAAAAGCGAGAGCTTTTTAAAGAAAGGCGCATAGTATAAAAATGTAATTTTAGGGATTTTTAGACGTGGTTTATGTTTCTTTAGGTCTAGTTTAGGTTATTTTAGGTGGAATTTAGGCATTTTTAGAGATATTATATACGTTTTAAACATGTTAATACCTATTTCAGATGACTATAACCTGATTTTGGGTGGAATTATGATCGGAAAGTGAAAAAAGTGGCCGAAACCAGACCGGAAAACCTGAATTTCACTGGAATCGTGCCTCATGGATCTTGAGACACATTTGGTGCGCCCAGAGCCTTTTTTGCGCCTAGGAGCACTGCCGATAGAGTAAGTAGACCGTGCGTTTGGTGAATGTTTTATTGCGATCGCAATTTGGAGTTGTGTCGCTTCTTGGTTGGGCCTTTCTTTCCCTTTGGCTTGCACCCCTTTAGCTTTGATCGCATGGTTGGATCTTAACCATATGGTCAAAAAGAAGAAAGAGTTGATTGATGCGGTCTTGATGTTGGCTTGGTGGGTCATAAAGAAATTTTGGAATGATACGGTGTTTCAAGCTACTGATTTGAAGAAAGATCTTATTTTTTATTCCATCGATAATTTATCATATTTGGTATGTGAATAGAAATAGAAAGGCTACGTTAGGATGGACCGAGTGGCTCCAAAACCTTCTATTATTCATGTAATTTGGTTGTTTTTTATATTGATTAGCTTTTTCTAACCAATATTAGATTTATGTTATCTTTGCCGTTTAAAAAAATACATTTTTAATTGGGATTGAACTTTAGACTTCTTATTCTAAAATGAAAGTCTCTAACAAATAAGCTAGTCTCACATTAATAACAACACTAAAAAACCTAGCAAAGTTTAGCAAGATACACATATTAACAAATTACAAAAGCTCACAAATTACTTTTGTATTCTTATATAAACGTCACCAATGATATGATAAGTTAGTAAGATGGATGCTGGATAAGAAAACGTTACTAACTTACAAAAATAACTTTAGCTCAAGTGGTAAGCTTGATATACCTAAGATCTCATAAAACTTGAAAGGTCTTGGAGTTTAAGTTCCATCTAAGATATAGTTTCAGGTTAAGTTAAAAAGTTTTTTTTTTCATATGAGTGAGTTTCCTCCTTGATGATATTCATATGGGAAGTCAAGCCCGAAGATAGTTCCAAACACTGTCAAGAAAAAGATAAAACTACATAATAAAATTTTTAAATTCTAAACTTTATAATTTATTGTAATATTTAACAGGTCCAACCGAAACCTGTGAGAGCTAACACATCAATGATAATTTCATAATAAACCCTTAGATTTAAAAAGTATCATGATCTTCACCAGAAAATAGCTCCATTAATGGCATATGATGGTGACCTCTAGAAAACTATTTTGGATTTTTCTTCCAAGTTCTTCTCAAAGATTCCCACTTGTGACATTACACAAAGTGATAAAACTTCAATTTGGTTCTTAAATTTTTATCCTGAAATGATAGAAGAAACAAAATAGTTTCCTTTCTTATCGACCTAAGACCAAAGGAGAACTAAGAAAACAATCAACTTATAGTTCTTTTCTTTTTCTTGAAAGCTAAATTTATACTAATATGAACTATTTGAGGCGAGTCAAACGCGAAAATAACCCATATGACCACTTAGAATAAAGAAAATATTTTTTTAGACTCCTTTAAAAAGCAAAAACATGTAAGTTCAATTGTTTCAGATAAATTAAAACAAATAAGCGACTGATATGTGATCCCAGGTCGCACAAAAATCAATGTTTTTAAAATCGACACTGAACCGGAGCCCCCATCAATCGGTGGCTCAAGCAGCCCCACCGACTCAAAGAACCGAACCATTTTATTAATAAAAAACATGTCTAACCACTAGTCCAGCTACCTGACCTCGAGTTCAACCAGGCCAATCCACAACTGAACCACCCTAACTTCCGGTTCAACCGTAGGTTTAGTCTGAAGACTTTCTAGCACAAAACCGAACCAGCCTGTCATAGATTCCTATTCTAACCGGTCCTAATCATTCACTAATATCATTCAATACTTCCATAATCTTACAAAACGTTGTAATGCATAACTTAAACAAATACGATGTTTTTGTATTTTTCTTCATCCCCATTTGTTTTTTATTTTCAGTTAAAAAATATATTTTTATACTTTTATCATTATATCTTTTTCTTTCGTTCACTCACAACCACTTTTATAAAGTATGAAAATAACATTATTACAAATTTTCTCTTCTACACTAAAATCCACATCTTCATATTTTTCAATAAAGATAGGGGTGAAGAGTAACTTTTTCTCTCTCCTCTACTTATAGCCACTTACACCAAACATCAAATTTTAGAACACCCTTTCACAGAAAAACATAGGATCTACTATGAGTGCTCTAACATATAGCAAGCATCTAGATTTCAACCCAAATCAGTTTCACCCATACCCATATCGGTTCCAGTTGAGTTGGATGACCAGTTTAACTGGTTACTACCCTGTTCATTTTTCTTTTTAATTTAATACAGTATATTTGATATTTTACAACATTTGCAGTTTTTCATCTTGATAAAATCTATTTGAGGTGGTTTTAATAAAAGGTAGTGTAACAAAATATACTGGAAACACAACATAATAGAACATAATAATAACTATGAAAAAGGACAAGCCCAGTTAAAATCGGATTGGGACAAATTGGGCCTTCATGAAGACCAGGCTGGTTAAGGTCTACTGAGGCCCACCCTACGACACTGGTCTAGTAAAAAAGAATTATTATTTTGTTTAGGTTTATTTAGATTATAATAACCTCTATTTTTAGTTATTGGTTGTGAATACAGACAACTAAAGAAAATGTTTATTAAGATTTTTCTCAACTTTCAACTTATTTTTCATTGACACTACCGAACTAATTGAAACGAGGTCATTTTTTAGTTTTGCATCAAATTATTCTTTGGTTGCAAGTATTAATTCCTTAGTTAAGAGTAGTTAAGGTTATTATAATCCAATATTCATTTCGTTTATTGTTTGTCGAGTTTTAATCGAATCTAGTGACAGAAAATTATGTGTTATATAATATGCCATAAATTTTTTATGTGTTATATGTATCTGATACTCGTGCAACACCGATTCACCTAAAATATTTAAACAAATAACATTTTAGTAGAAAAATTATTGGTACTACAAGGCTACAATTGAGAGCTCCATCAAGGTTCAAATGGATCAAATATTAAACCGGAACCAATGCAAAATGAAGCCTGATTTTGATAAGTCCCAATAATCTAAAATGGTCAAATTTCATACCATACAAGATCAATGCAATTCTTCAGTTACACTCTGAATAATATAACTACTACTATAATGTCGGGATTTAAATAGATTATGGAATTTAAAAAATTAAAAAAACTTGGTGTGACAAATAAGCATTATTTGTTACCCATTTAAACTTTAAATAACAGAAGCAAAACGGATATCTACTGAGTTTTGGGCTTATGAAATTCTTTCTTTCTTCTTAGCCCAAACCATTACAAGAGAAAACCCCATTAATGACATGATTACAACCTGCAAAACATCAGGAAATGAAACAAAAGTGATTAAGATTATTTCAACTTATTTTTTTTAAACAGCATTTCAAGTTAGTTAAAGGTAAAAAAACTTACTGATATTGCGGGAGGTACGCCAACAAGTGGATCTTGAAAGAATTTATTTGCTAAAGCAAGAGCTAACAAACTACTCTGCATACCTATATAAAAATAAATTTTATTTCAAAGGCGAATTTCGCACATAATTTAAATATATGCAACCGTAAAAAAAAATAATTAAAAGCCATTTGAGTGAAAAAACTAAGTTAATCATATGTAAAATTATTATATTTTTTAAAGGGTTGGTTTTATATACATTTCGTCACTTTTTAAATAAACATAAAAAAACAGCGCCAAATACTTTTTAAAAAGAATATGTGAAAAATAACAAAAAAAAAATGTTACATATGTAACTTCGTCCATTTTTTTTAAAAAAAAATTAGTGCTTTTTTATAATTTATTTACCAAAATTCATAAAACTTAATGTAGAATTTATCTAAAATATAAAAAAATATATATAAAAAAACACTGTTACATATGTAAAATATGGGTTTCTTGGGTTTTTCCAACTCAAGTGGGATTTTATCGAATCCATCCCCTACATGTAACAATATATATGATTTTTGGCCATATTTGAATTTAAATAAGAAGAAATATTGCACCTGTTTCATAAGAAAGTGTTCTTTGAAGAGGTTTGACTTCTGGTTCGTTGTGAAAAGCGATGCCAGTAAATGAATACCCAAGTATGAATGCAGATAAATGAAAGGAGATAACAAGCAACAAAACTGATAATCCAAAAGGCGATAAAACCGAGTTTATGTTAATCGCAAGTGGAGCCCCGACACATAGAGATGTCACTAAAACTGATAACGGTGGTAAAAAAGGTCTAATCGCACTTGATACTGTTGGCAAAAACCTGTAAATTACAAAAAATAAAAAATTAAATTAAAATAAATAAAGCTTGTATGAGAAAAAGTTCAAGAAAAGCTGAATTTGACTTTTAAAGTCAAACTTCTTACTAGTCAAACTTGAAGTTAATATAAGTATATAACTCTTTTACAAGTTTATGTAAGTTTGACAGTTGATAACGATGCTTTCAAACCGTACTTAAATATATAATCAAGTTTAACAACATTTTGACCCGTGACCCGACCCGCGAAGAATTTATTTACCGGTTAAGAAGCAAGCCAGCAGCAACAGGTGAAACAACAATCTGCAAAATATTAGAAATCATTCCTTTTACATCAACAGGCAACCGCTTTCCAATGAGCAATAGTGACAATAACGGGGTCACAAAAACCGCAGTAGCAGTTGATATTGATGTCATAACGATGCTTAGTGGGGCCATCGTGGGGTCCGTTAAAAAAGTCGCATAGTTCGATAACTGGGCCCCGCTAACACAAGAAGTTAGCATGATTCCAGCACCTGAATCAAATGTTCTTGAAATTAAGTATACTGATGAAAATATTTAGCTATTATAATAAATTAATAATAAAACAATATTACCTAAGGAAGTTGGAAGACCGAACATTGTCATGGCTGTTGTGCCAAACAAATAACCGAGAGCCGGTTTTATAACAAATTGGCCGAAATAACCCGCGATAATCGCTTTCGGTTTGTTAAATGCTTCAATAAAATCTTTTTCATTTGAATTTAGCCCGACTGCAAACATTAAGAAGCCTAAAGCCGGTGCATAATACCTGATTTATATTTTTATTTTTTCATACAAAAACAAACTTTAAGACACAAATAATTAATTCATATGGTTACTATTATTTGTGTTAACATGAGAACCCACAGATACCCTGCTAACCAATAGGACCAGGTAAAACACAGCTTGCGTTGGACAGGTAGCCCATTTTGGAGCTAAGGAGATACTATTAATATTATTATTATTATTACCTTTTTTTAGTTTTTTTTTTATATTATTATTATTTTTTTTAACAGTCAAAGGAGGAGGTATTATTTACCTACTAGTAAACCATGTGAAAGATGGTGGATAAACAAGAGCCAAAATTGTAGTAGCAATAACTACTTGAGGCAATATCGAGTTTGCTTTCTTTAAAACGTCTACAAAAGACGCCTTCTTTTCAACTATCTGCAAAATCAGAAGCATGAATAATATGTAAAAAAATCATTTATTGTTAGGTTCTTTAGAAAGAAAAAAAAAAGAAACCAAAAAAGAAATACTTAAGAGCACATATTGATATAAGTTGTAACAACTAACCTATAATTGACATATGACTTGCAAGTTTCACTTGTTAACAGATACCATCAAACATAACCATTGAGATTATAAGTCGAATACCTAAGATTAGGTACCAATTACTAGAATAATGCTTTAACAAATGCAATTTTGGTGTCAATTTGCCTGCTTTATATTGATAATTGTAACCTAAATTACAAAATAGAGTAAGAACATGATACCTGAGGTGAAATTGATGCATAATTTGGGGATTCATCCGGGTCAACCCATCCAGGAGACTCTCCAGATACACGCCTACGAACTAGCAATCTGGAATCCCTACCTAAAACCGATTAACATCGAATCGATCATTTTAAAACGGTAATCATAAGATCCGAATCAAATTGCTTAATGCAATGGAAAACGAAATAACACCGAAATCGGAATCGAGATGGTGTACGATTCAATCAAAACCAGAGTAGAAGAGAAGATTTACGCACGTAAAGATAGAGTGTTGGGACGAATTGGGAACGCGATTAGACTGTTTTCTGCGAATTAGCAAGTTGAAAAGCTTTCGTAAAGCACAATCCACGAAGTTTAAGAACAATATTTTTGATAAAATAGCAAATTGTTAGGTTACCTGAAGAACATTTTCGAGGGAAAATGATAGAGGGTTGGTTAGAATGATACTGGAGGTGAGAGACATTGCACCTGAGGATCATCGTCTAGATTCAAGAATCAGTGAAACTGAAATTATGGGAATATTATTGTAGGTCTAGTGGAGTCAAAGTATGTAATATACACGGGAGAAAGCCACTTTGTGGCATGATAATCATCATAAATAATTTTAAAGTAATAAATGAAAATTTTTAATAAAAAATATTGTATATAAATAGCTTTTTTAACACCAAAAGTCCGGACTTTCGAGATCACTCTCGTATATGGATTATTATCCACTCAAAGAACAAGAACGTAGTGATGCGGTCCAACTGTCTAGAAAAATAACTCACAACTAGAAAAACTCATTGTTAAGTTGAAACAATTTGTTTTAGACGACGCTTCAAGTCTTCAACCCATGACTTGTTATAATAAAAATATTAGAAAATACCATGGGTGCGATATAAAGATGTTTCAACTATACTCAACTGGATGGCTGTACACTTGTACCAATACATTGTTTGTTCTCTGTTCAACTAGTCGGTATAACTAACATGTTTCATTTATTTATTTATTTATATCGACTTATATTATATATATATAATATATTTAAATCTTATGGTTAAAAAAATAATAATAATAATAATATTAAATTAAAATGATCAATAACTTATAAACTATTTTCAAGATTTTAATATGAATAAACAATTATAAATATTATATAACTACAACAAATATGATCCTAGTATAAAGAGTAAGTTAAACATTTTAAGTGAACCTTTGATATTAATATTAAAAAAATATAGTACTTTAAGTAAGAGTACAAATTGGTCAAAATGATCACCTGCAAGGCTGCAAAACCATTTGTTTCCTTTTTTTCTTAATTTATTGAATAACTGATGCTTGGATTTGGTCCATATGGCTGCTGCTATTTGGACACCCCAAACCATAACACCACATCCCTGCCAACCCTATACGCCACGTATAGGGCTATACGTGGCGTATAGGCCACTTTTCACCGACAACCTCGTACCTCG
>WOUH02000022.1:8871142-8885002 GCA_009936405.2 Stevia rebaudiana | reverse complement strand
TTCCTCAGCAATCGGTCGCGCCTAGAGCGCGCGACCGATCCCTCTGGAAAATCTAACCAAGGGTGGGCCACCATATCATCAATATTATCATACTCGTCAGAAGAAGACATACCTGTTATTTTAATAAAATGTATTTAATAAAATTATTTTTTTAAAAGAATATAATGATTAATAATAATTTATTAATTTAAAAGATTTTTGTATAAAAAAAATATTTTATGGATTATTGTTTTAAAAAACTATTTTAAAAGAATATTACTGATTTAAAAAACTATATTAAAAGAATATTACTGATTTAAAAAAAAAAAGGTATACGCCACGTATAGAGCTATACGTATACGTGACGTATAGGATGTAAAAAAATGGATTTTTGGTGTGTATTTAACACCACCCTATTAAAAAGACAAAATAATTGGAGAAACTTAGTTTTTAAAACCACAAACACAAAAACATTCATCTTAATCTTAAACTACTACAAACCTGTCTTTATAAAATTTGAACTCTAGACCTCTAGAATAAAGGTTACGTATATTAATCATCTTTTATGTCTTCTTAAAGACGAATAACTTAGTGGATTGAGCCTCTTCGAGGTCAAGGGTTTAATAAATTTGTCGCATAAATATGGAAATACATATAAGGGATTTGTTTTGAGAGTTGAGATAACAGACATCGTAAACTTAGTTTTATTCATGGATAATTTCTTTTATAAGTACTGTGATATTAACATCAAAATAGCAATGATAGTCAACATACCAACATACTTGTACGCATTAAATTCCAACTTTTATTATGAACACCACTGCAACTTTGCAAGTGTCAAATTTGTACACTATTATTGCTTGTTTTGGCCTTTAAGGGTCATATATGTCTTGTAATTACATGCCAAATTTGAACGCATTTCTTATTCAAAATTATTAAATTAAATTGTACAATTATTTTAGCAGCATTAACGAAAGATCAGTAGATAAAACCTTACACTTTAAATTTTTTTCTATTTTTGGTAAAAGGAGAAACTTTTATACAAGAAAACTGAACAAATCTTTAGAATTACACTAGTATGTAAGCTCAAACTTTATTTTCTGTATTTTCGAATCAAAACACAATTAGGTATATAAATATTAGGACTTTGAGTATTTTACCGCGAAAATATATATACTAAGAAGAAATAAACAATTCTACAGCTTAAAAAACGAACAAATTTAAATAAACTTTTCGTATAAATGAACAATGAATCCAAACTTACAATTAGCCATTCAACCCGCCAACATCCACCACGAGCCGACAACATGTCACACATTTAACATAATTCCGAATCAACTTCCATCCGTGTGCACGAATTGACCATATCGCCCCTCCCACCCGACTCACCATCTTGACCACTTTTTCCAAATTGTGCATCAAGTTGTTCGTTAACCCAAACAGCTAACGAAACAGCATGATCACGAATAAACGAATTAGCAGGCGGGCATTTAAACATATTTATCAAACCTTGATTATACTGTAACAAACTCACAGACGGTGATCGTAAACTTTTTTCACGAAAATAATGAATAACCTTACAAACATGCTCGCACAAATTACCATTTTGTCCCCAATCACAGCTGCAAATTGCATATTCTGACCCTGGGTTCCATACAACATGAGATATATGGCGATCGTGTTGGTCAACGACTTTGACCCGTTCGCCTTCTGTGACAATATCAGTGTCGGGAATGGTTTTTGATTTCTTCCATGCGGTTAAACCACTCGCCCATTCGTCTTTTAAGTAGCGTGAAAAGTCATATTTGCCCTCGTACTCGTCGAGCCAAAAGTAGGCTTGTATTTTAGTACCCAATTTATTAATCAACCAATCGGCTCGTTGGTAATAATCAGAATCGGTCTCGTTTATCAGTCGGGTTTTTAATTGGTTGTGATAAAATTCAAGAGCTGATGAACTTTCTTGACTTGCAAGTGGTAGAGTTTTCAAAACACTGATCCAAGACCCTGATGAAAAAATATAATTAAAAATATAAAAAATGGAGTTAAAAGATTAAAAAAAAATTAAAATTATTTGTTACTCACTCATTCTAGGATACCAAACTGCCTTGAAGTAATCCATGAAATTTGTACAATTTACAAAATCTTCCATAAATTTATCAAACAATTCAACGTTTCCACAACCTTTACAGATGTCTTTGACTATTTGACCAAGTGTTTCTGATAATTTCGCGCGTCTCTCCATATTTGAACATCTTTTCATTAAGTTTTTATGCCACGCGTGACGAACCCGCCAAAAGGAAAACATTACAGTGCATTGAAACACTTCTCTGATAAAACATGCCAATTAATGTAATCAATAAAAACTTACAGAAAATAATTTTTTAGCATTTTGAATATATTAAAGTGTAATTAGAGGAATTATAGTGATGAGTAAACCTGATGGTGAGAATATCTAATAAAGGATAATCGATTATAAAACCCGCTAATCTCCATGTAGGATCTTTGGTGCGAATTCTATTGAATAAAGATCTCATCCATTTATGCGAATCGCCAGGTGTTAGAAAACCGGGTGATATTATCCATGCAACTGGTATTGCTTTGTTTTCTGAGTTGAAAACAACCAGACTTTGAATTGGATACTGCATCAAATTTGTAATGAGAAATTAAATAATTTTATATTAATAAAAAACACAATGAGAAAAATTGTTCAAAGAAAAAAAAAAACTAGCAGTACTTTTCAAGAGTGACAAAGATTTATGACTATTTAAATAATCAAATTCAGTATGTGTGACAAAAATTAAGTGTTCATTAAAGTTTCAAGAATAATGTTTTGCCACAATTAAATCTGGAAATAATGTTTTTAAGTGTTTAGCTATGACTGTAAAATCAACATGTTTGCAATAATAATCAAAATCTTTGAACAAAATGCTTTAGAAAGTTGCATGTGATAAAAAAAATAACAATAAAAAAAAAACTGTATGCAGACTTTTGATCGATTTGATCAATTTCCATTTTAGCTAACTTTTTTTGATGTTGCCCGTTTAAGATACCACAGACCCAAATCAACCCATTTATAAATAAACGGGTCAAAAACATACCTTTAATTTATTTGTTCCAAATCTTGAATCTAAAGCAAGAAGGCGTCTATTACCAAACCGAATCATCTGCTGTAACTGCCATTCGGTTTGAACACCCAACACAAACGGGTCATTATCACTAAAACCCTCATAAAAAAACACAAGATTCTGATGGGTTTCAACCCACAAACCAATGCTGACATCATCATCTTCATCAAGTTCACAACTTGATCGCCTAATATTCCTTTCTTGTATCCTCACATATCTATGCGTTAAAAGATCATCTCTATTATTAACACCACCTTGTTTCTCAACCGATTCATTGTGTCTTTGCATAATCGTTTCAACGGGTATTCCAACGTGTAATAAAGATAATACGCGTAGGCGAAGATCCTCTGAGATAAATGGCGCGTACATTGCACGCGTTCCAACCGCTTTTTTGTCTTGTGGGCCGTGACACGGTAATCCCTTTTTGTCCACGTGTTTATCTTGGTTGAATATTATTAATGCAACCGATGGTTCCGCGATTAATCGTTTGACTATAAAGTGGCATGTGCACCCTCGTTTGGTGTTCGGTCTACCAGCGGATTTTTTCTTCGGTATATATGTATTCCTACTTGGTCTAACTACACCGCCTTTTCGATGATCATCGGGACCAAATGAACACCAATACCTACAAAAATAACAAAACAAATATCAAAATGTTTGAATTCAAAAGTCAAACATATTACTTTTTTAAATCTAACATATATGCATGTATTTTGGAAATATTATCATGTTTCAAGTTGAATGTGGCGTTTGGATTTGCATTCTGCAAGTGATTATATAGACTTTAATAATCGAAAATCAGATAATTAAAGGATATTTTTTTTTAAGTTGTAATAATCAAAGTTTGCATGTTTATTAAATCAAATAAATTTCATAAATAAAAAAAAAAAAAAAAAAACTATTTGTGACAAAGTGAGACATTTTGTTTGATAAAAATAAGACAACTTTAATAATTAAAATCAGATAATCAGTGTAAAAGGATATTTTTTTAAGTTGTAATAACCAAAGTTTGCATGTTTATCAAATCAAATAAATTTCATAAAAAAAAAAAAAAACAAACACTATTTGTGACAAAGTGAGACATTTTGTTTGATAAAAATAAGACAAACTGGATTTAATAATCCAAGCTATAACTCACTAGTTGATAATAATTCATACTCGCAGTTTGACCAATGATAATCCTAACTTTCACTTTCCTTAATCCTTACCAAGGACAATCCAAGTATCATAATAATCATCATTGATTATTTTCAAGAACACCATCAACTTTAGGCTTGCAATCCATCTAGAGATATCAGATACAAGTTATTGAACCACTAAATAACGAGATTATAAAAAACTTACAAAATATATTCAAGAATCCCATCAACTTTAGGCTTGCAATCCGTTTTGGGAGATCGGCGTCTCCTAGCTTCTACATGGAATCTTGTAGGGCAATCTTTATTATTAGATTCACCGCGTACAAAATCATCAACTCGTGCAAACGGGACCAATGCAAGTCTATCCATATTATCGCGATAACCTTCTACCTTTGACCAAACAAGATCGCATGCTGAGAATTCTGAGAATTCCAATGTTGGAGGGTTTTGCACCGGGAGAGACAATATCTCATCCCACCTCGCCATCTATGTCACCAAAAACATAAAAAATTAAAACTATTTTATAAATCTTGCGCTAAATGGCGAAAGGGATAAACAAATAGTATTTTTATTTCAAGAATCACCAAAACACATGAGTTTTATTCTTAATATACAAGAACACAAACTTTACAAATATACCATAATTCATTTATTAAAACATACATTTGCATCAGACAGTTGGTAAAATTTAACATTAACATTCTATAGCTGTGTTCAAGATGCACTAAGTGGATATATGAAGAGAGCATAATCTGTAAACGGACAGCCAAATAGACTCAAAACAAGTTACGATTTTTCTTCACTAGTTTAAAATTTTGGTGCAATGAAGAGAGCTTGAACAAAAGTCTGGAAAACCTACCTGCTGTAATGCAATCTTCTCCCAAAAATCAAAGAATTAAAGCAGAAATTGAAATGAACATAAGACTGAGCGATTGCTATGTTACAATCACCAATGGTTTACAGTTAAACGGATGAACATATGCAATCTTCGTGTCGAGTCGTGATTTCCAACTTCTCTCTTTCGATTTCCAATGGAGAAATTAAGTGCATATCTTTGATAAACGAATCAAGGGTTGGTTGATTTCTCCAGTGAAGAAACTTTTAAGAATGCAGGACTCGTGCGTTTTGATCAGTGATTTGTTCCGGTGAAGAAGACGACGTGATAAGGATTTTTAGGGCTACCCAAGGGTCATACCCATCTTGACCCATGGTTTTTTTTTTTAAATTTCAACCCATCTGAAAATTATTTAGTGGCCCAAAATAACCCACTGAATTTTGAAAAACACCTATGTAGACAGAGGTGTTCAAAAAAACCGGTTCCGGTGGAACTGAACCGGTCCAAACCGGTTCCGGAACCTAACCATAACCATAACCGGAACCGATTTCACCAAGAACCGACCAAAACCGGTTAGGAACTGGTCAAAACCAACCAAAAACCGTTCAAAACCAACAAAAAAATGGTTAGGAACCGGGACCGGTTCCTCTATAACCGGCTTTGACTTTTGTTGACCGTATCCGGAACCGGTTTGGAACCGGTTCCGGTTCTAAAAAAAACCGGTTTGGAACCGGTTCCGGTAAAAAAAAAACCGGTTTGATCACCTCTACCTGTATGTAGACCCAACATTTTATAAATGGGTTGCCTTTGCCAGGTCTACTATTGAAGCCAATTTAATGTACAAGAATAGAAGTAAAAACAATTAACAACCAGTCTACATTAAAATTTAACAAGAAAAATAGAAGTCCTAATTCATATTTCATATTTAATGAATAAGAGAAATAGATACCTAATGCTAACAGATGAATAATACAATTACATTTGGCGGATCCATGAATGGTAGTCCTTTGAATTTATACCATAATCAATTTTGTGCACTTTAAAATAGTTGGTGAATAAGTCCTCAATCAACATGTTATCCGTTGCATTTTTACTGGGGTGTCGGTTTTTAGGTCAAACCGTAAACCAAACTGTTACTAGTGGTTTTTAAACACTGAAAACGAAAACCGAACCATAATCAACGGATTAGTTTCATGGTTTGGGGATGTAAAATTAAAAGCAAAAAACCTACTGTTTAAAAATAACTTTTTCATTTCAAAACCTGGTTGTTTGAAAAAAGCAAGAGAACATGTTCTCCAAAATACAATACAATAAAACATAACCTGCTGTAAAAATACATAACAAAACCTACTGTCCAGATTACAATTTAAAGGTTCCTGTATAACATTACATTTTATTCTAATTATTGAGTTTGACGGGAAGATAAGTGCACATACTGATGAATACATATTAAAAAAAAAAATCAAACCTTATAGATAAACAAATGGATGAATCGCAACGGTATTATGCCCTAATCACAAAACAGATGAACAAATTGAATGTTCGTCACACAATAATGATAACAAAATCGTAAATGAAATGTGATTAAACACGGCAAATCAAAGCTGAAGAATCAAAACCAAACCTTGGAGATGGTTTATATGAACTCGAAGCTCGAAAAATCAATCCGCTATCGTTCGATTGAAAGAAGGATACGAACAAACTGGAACAAATCTTCAAATCCTACATGTTATCACCGATTAATGTTGAATCTTTGCTTCAGTTGAAAGAGGTCTCCACAAAAGCATTATGTGGGCTAGGGTTATTGGGTTATAGAACCAACCCAATGTCTCCAGATCTATTCACCGACCCGACCCAACACATGTTTGGGAACAATACTCACGGAGATGGTTTTAAACTTTTAACCGTTTTGACGGGTTAGCGGTTTTAAAAATAAACCATGAACACCCTAACTAGTAGGTTCTTAAACCTTTATGTCCTTAGAGGTGTTCAAACCAGGTTTTTTAAGTACTGGTTTGGTGAAGGGATGGCTTTAGGTTTTGATAAGCAAATAATCATGTGATGGAACCGGTTTCGGGTAGGTTCAAATCTTTAACTAAGTATTGATGGGTTTTAACCATTTTTTGCCAGTTCCTAAGCGGTTTTGGCCGGGTAGAGCTAGAACCGGTTTTAGTAATTCCGTTTTCTGTTTATGATCTTCTTGAAAAACTAGAACCGGTTGTATCCACCGGTTCGGGATGGATCGGTTCCTGTTCTTGATAGGGTAGTTGGAATCAGTTTTGGTTCGAGACCGATTTTTTAGCACACTCTATTAATATGCCATACTCAATATGGGCTTCATCTCATATATGTTGGGTTTGTTTTTGTGGATCATCCTGTAAAAACAAACAATACTGTTAAAACTTTCACCAAAGCCTCGGGCAATTAAAACTTTTGATAAAAAAAAGGGAAATGTTTAAACTAAATATCGTTAAAACAAACAATATTGAATTATTTAAAATTTATCGAAAGTATAAAATAAACTACTCTGTTACGTTATATTGTTATATAAGTTATTTTCTAATATACAAAGTATTTAATTACATATAATTTTAGTAACTCATAATAAATTAGTATATGGGCGATGAACATCGAATCAATTGGTTTGGAAGGAGGCAACTACATTTCCTTCTAATTTGAAGGTTATAGCTCCGTCTTTTTTTAGAATTTTAGGTAGCGAAAGGTTAAATACATTGAATTCTGAACGGTGTTTTTCTCTTGGAGTCGATATGGATATGACTCACTATGACTATTTTTGTGTAATACTAAATTGATGAATAATAAACCAAAGTATTTAAATCTTGTTATCCGAAAAATACGAGATCACAAAAGTTAAATTTTTTTTATCATTTTTATTCGGATTACCAAATTTAAGCCGAAACCTAAACAAAATTAAACTTCCGGCTGAAAAATAAACAACGCTCAAAATAGAATCATAACGTCAAGCATGGATAGAAATCTCAACAGATTCCACCTGATTCTTTCAAAATTCTCTTTCGACATTCTTCCGATTGACGTATTTTAACAACTATTTCAAAACCCTCCAATTTCAAGCGTTCAATTTGATGCAATTTTGATCTAAATTTTGCATCATCGTCATCATTAATCAGAATGACGCTTGAAAACAATGCTGGAATCTCCCGATTGAAGGTTGGGTTTGAACTTGAAGACCCCAAACCTGATTACGTAATCATGACCACACCGGAAGGGTTGTCTTCTTCTTCGTCTTCTCCGTCGTCTTCCGGTCAGTGTATTAATATTTGGTGGTCGTATTGGTGGTGGGGGAAATTTGTTTTTCTGATTGCATTTTTGGCTATTTTGGCATTCTATTTTTTCGTATGGATTGGACCGTATTTAATGGAAAAGGTATGTTACTGATCGTTGCAATTGCATTCATCAATTCAAGTTTGTGAATTTTGTTGTTTAATAAGCTTCTGTTCATACATATAAGCTCATACAAACCCTAATTTGTCGCTGCAAGGTTTAGGGGTGTTTGTAATCCCGTATTAATTAGTTACTTTTGATTTATCAGATTATCAGTTTTAAGATAGAATCAAATAATCAATCCATAAGCAGAACAACCAAACAATCTGATTATTGTTTTTCATTACAACAGAATCACATTTACTCATCATCTTCCTCATTGTGTTTCTTAAATCTAATTATCTGCATTTGCTTCTGTAATTCCAATACACGACTCTAATTACTCAATCCAATCTAATTACACAACTGTTTTGCAGGAAGTTATACCTATTTTAAACTGGGAATCCAAAGCATTCAGTAAACCCGTATTAGCATTCTTAATCTTTTCATCAGTCGCAATATTTCCAAGCATATTTATACCATCAACACCCTCAATGTGGGTTGCAGGAATGACTTTTGGTTACGGTTTAGGATTTTTAATAATAATTTGTGGCGTTTCAATCGGTGTATCGCTTCCGTATATCTTTGGCTCCTTATTATACCGCAAAATTCAAGTGCGTATCAATGTCCCCATGTCATTAAAAATTTATAATTTTGATAAATGTTCATTAAAGGTTATATTTTTTTTATATTTTATGCAGTGGTGGTTAGATAGATATCCAAAAAAAGCATCACTTTTAAGATTAGCAGGTGAAGGAGATTGGTATGATCAGTTTAGAGCTGTAACATTATTAAGGATATCTCCGTTTCCATACGCGATATACAATTATTGCGCGGTTGCTACTGATGTTAAATATGGACCCTACTTATGTGGAACATTAGTTGGAATGTTGCCAGAAATTTTTATCGCGATTTACACGTAAGATTCTTGTTTAAATGTTTTGTTGAAAGAAAAGTATAAAACATTAAATATTTAGTTATTTACTGTTTGCTTGTTTTTGCAGGGGTATAATGATACGAACATTAGCGGATGCTTCAAAAGATCAACGATCACTTGGACATTTTCAGATGTTGATAACGGTTTGTGGGTTTATTTTAACCATTGTTACCACGATAATAGTCACAATGATTGCGAAAAAACGACTTAGTGAGTTGCAGACAGTTGAAGAAGAGTTGTTATTGTTGAAGTAATATTACAATTTTTTCTTTTTCTTTTTAACCCGTTAGAACTCATGGGCCCCACAATACGACTTATGCTAGACAGGAGACCTTCAAGAAGTTCTAGTATTTCAAATATAACTTTTAAGAGATTAGGGTTTCCTTTTAAACCAAAATGGTTGGTTTGATGGGAGATAACAATGAGAAATTCAGGCAGCAACTAACAAAAACTGTAGTATATGGAAAAGAAATTGGTAATCTTTGTGTTTCTTTAAGTTTGTTAGTAAATTGTTTGTATATAATTTGCTTAAAATGGCGAGAAAGGTTGTCTTTCTATTGATTTATGTTTGTGTGATGTGTGACTAGAAATATATAGTGAACATGAAATTTGGGTTTAGAAATTGTTGTTGCACATTGCGATAATTATAGTATAGATTGGTAAAATGTGCGGTTGTGAAAGTAAGTTAATGTCAAAATTAGTAATTTTTTGGTAAAAACCGGGTGTAAACAAGCGTAGCTCTAAATTAAGAGAGATTAAATTAGATCGTTTAATTTAAGAGAGCTTGAAATCGAATCATTAAACATAAGAGAGCTTGAAATCAGATCTTTTAGCTTGAAGTCGTCTCGTTAGAAATAAAATTAAAAAAATTAGTTCAAGTCTTGTACTTTCTATCATAGTTTGTAAAGTAGAGTGCTTCATGGGTGGGCAAGAATTTCAAGCAGAGCCTAAGCGTCTTGAGTTTACGTGTCTTTGATAACTATAACTTCTATATAATAGTAATGCTTCAATACGATTATAATCTAAGGGACTGTTTGGTTCGTTCAGATTTGAATGGGGTAGATATGTTTGAATCAGACATTTGCCTTTTAACCATTCAACATCAACCTAAGATTCAATGATTCAGACCCAATAAGCCATATTCAGATGTTTCTTTTTTTTTAACCATAAATTAAACCGAATCAGACATTTACCTTTTAATGGTTCTATTCAGATGTAAACAAACAACCCATAAGCACACTTGAATTGATAACTTTATAGAAATGTAATCAAGTTTCCTAAGTGCTACAATTAAGTCACTCAAAGTTTTTTTGTTTTTCTAAAGTCACTCAAATTTCACCAAGTGTTTCAATTGTATGTAATTTTTTTAAAAATATTTAATTTTTTGAAATTAATCGAGGCAAATGCAACATATATGAGTACATGTTACTAATTAATAAATATTTAATATTAATTTGACTTAAGTTATACAGTTATGAAACTTTATTGTTATTCCATAAACTTTTTTTTTTTTCACAATTGATTCAAAATTCATTTTAGTCGGAAAAAAAATTCCACTTTTTTTTAAATCAAGGTTAATATATGTTTCATTTTCCTCAAACAATCTTAATAACATTACATAAGATTTGAACAACTAGCGAAAGTTGAGTGACTTTAAAAAGACAAAAAAACTTTGAGTGACGTAATTAGAACAACTGGCAAACTTAATTACATTTGTGTGTGACATTGTTCTTTGTATTAACCAACAAGCTAATTCTTTTACACAAACTAACTCATTTTAAATCATTCAATACCCTAAATAGATTTAGTAGTTGAAAGTTTGTTTTTTATTCCGTAATCAGTTTAAAACATACAAAAACTAAAACAAAACTATAACTAGTTTTTTATTGTTTGTGTGGCAAACAAACAAAATCAAACAAACAAAATGAAGACCAAATCCACAATACTATTGCCGTCTAGAGCCGGTACCCTATATTTCTATATTAACTTGAAAACTAAAATTGTATAAATAGCAAGCAATATATCGTGTAACCTTCATCTTCTCAACTAATTTAACAAACAAAAAACTCATTCTCTGAGTTTTAGAAAGAATTATATTTGTTTCAAAATGGCCACATCCCGTTTAAACATTGTTTTCATGGCAACAATTTTGGTTCTTGCGACTTCAATCTCCGCGAAGGAATACATTGTTGGGGATGAAAATGGTTGGAAGCTAGGCTTTGATCATCAAACTTGGGCAAAAGATAAAGTTTTCTTTGTTGGAGATACCCTTGGTACGTTCAATATAATTTTTAAAATAATAGGCGTGCATTTTCTGTGTTTCCAATATGGTTAATAAATGTAATGTTTATGATTATGATTATGTTAATGTAGTATTCAACTACGCGCCTGGTGCCCACACCGTGGTGAAAGTCAATGGCACCGGTTTCCAACAATGCATCAGTTCACCTTCCAATGGAGTCATGACAAGTGGACGTGACGTCGTCACACTTCAAACCCCCGGAAGGAAATGGTACATTTGTGGTGTTGGAAAACATTGCGAGTCTGGAAACATGAAGTTTGTTATCACAGTTCTACCTCAAACATTGGCTCCGGCTCCTAGCCCTATAGCGACATCCGCATCTGGAAAAATGGCAGTTCCAACCATCTATGGTTCTATAGTTGCATTTTTCGGCGGTCTTTTATTAATCTTGGTTTGAAACAATTATTGTTTTATATCTTCCAATATTGTGTTATTTATTACGATGTATGTTTGTCCAAATGTTATATCCGTTAAAAGAGGTTTAATTATATACCTAATTAATATTTATGAAATCTTTCTAATTTAAATGATTATTTGGTCCGGTTTACAAATGCAACAGGTAACAACAAACTGCTAGAGGACTAATTCATCACTCTAGGTATTAATTTTGCGATCCTACTAAGAATTTATGTAATGTATAGAAACACCGCTCAAACTCTTTGACTCTTGAGTAGGCTCTAAAAGACACCACCTAAGATGTCAAACTTAGATTAGCAACGGACATTAAAAGATAAAACATATCAGAAAATTATTCATTACCAAAATCTAGTACATTAACTGCTTTTAAACCACTAACCTAATTTCAATATTAAGAGAAAAAACATAAAATAAAATCTACCTATATATAAGCAAGCAACAAAACATGTGAATAAACTATAATAAGAAATAGAAAAAGAGGAATATAAATCTGCAAGTGGGCTATCAAAGATTGCATGGCTCCTTCAACTACGTACCATCATTATGTGGTGTTGACCCGTGACCTGATGCTCACCATAGTTAAGTTAAGGAGAATTTGGGAGATAATTTTAGGAGTATGAGACCACGGGGTATACGTGATGGTCGGAAAAGTAAGTGGTTGTGTCATGTAGGCGTCACGTGAGCAACCATTTGAAGATGGTTTGGGTGAAAATGTATTATGGTGGATGTGTGAAAAGTTTGAGGGTGAGTTAATGTATTCTAATTGGTAGGAGGGCGAATTCTTTTATTTGGATTGGTTGAAAAAAAAATATTAACCCGTGGTTCCAACCAGGCCAATCACCTCCACGCCCTAGCCACTCCATAGGGGGGCGGTGTGTTGGGCGTGGTCCATGCCATTCACGTCCCAACAAAGGTGTACACCCCACGGTTTGAGTAATTTAAAACTAGTTTACAACCTCGTGTATTACACAAGTTAAAGAACAAAAATATTAGATAAAAAGTATATATGTAGTTATAATGCAACTATCATAATTTTTATGTAAAAAAATAAATGATTAAATAATATAAGCAGAAAAAATTAATTTTAACCTCACAAAATTATGATTTGTAGTTATAATGCAACTATCATAATTTTTATGTAAAGAAATAGATTCGATTCTTATGTATATGTATATATAAGTTTTCAAATTTCTAACATTGTAATATTTAACATTTGTAACTTAATTTGGTTATTTAATTAATTTTAAAATAGTTTATTTATGAATTTCTTACATTGTAATACTAAAATTTTGTAAATTAAGTATATCATAAATAGTTTTTTGGTTCTTAAAACTAAATGTTAATTAATAAATGTTGGAATTTAATGGGAGAGGAAAAACCGAGAAAATAAGGTTGAGGAGACAACCCAAATGCCTTTTCAGTTCATCTTTATCATTACTGTTTGTTTTTACAAAATTTTAAGCTAACATTTCTTTATTATATAGTGTATATATATATAGGGTAAGGTTAAGCTAGAAAGTGAAAAAAGTCTAAAAAGTCTAAAAAGTCATGTCAAAAATGTAAAAAGTTGGGTCAAACGAACTCCGATTAACCTCATTCCGACGGTATTAAAACCGTCTTCTCGAGCTCTAACTAAAACCCTAAAACCTAAACCCTAAATAAGGCTAAACCCTAAAAAACTAACACTAAACCCTAAAGCTAAACCCTAATGCTAAACCCTAATG
>WOUH02000022.1:8846663-8858194 GCA_009936405.2 Stevia rebaudiana | reverse complement strand
TGAAGATAATGACTGGTATATGGCTAAATCTAGTTGAGGTTGTTGGGAATTTATGGTGATTTCAATAGTTTCATAAAACCAGTTTGATCAGATTTTAACAATTAACAATTTAATTATTAAACGCAGCGGATATTTATAATCAATTTAATCAACATTTTATTCCCATTCAAGATCAGAGTTACATATATACAAATACATATTCAATTAATATTATTCTACTGATGAGAATAAGTTATACCTCGGTTATGACAACCGGTTGAGACACTCTAGAACAACGAACGAGTGCTAGAGTCAGAACACGAACGAAACCGGGAACCGAAGCAATGAACTGCGGCTGCCTTTGGTGTGGAAAGTGATTGTTTTGGTGTGGAAACAACAAAAGGAATTCTTCTCTGCTTTTTCGTGTGACGTCGAAGAATAAAGAATGTATTCGACGGCCAGGAGTAGTAAAAAAATAGAATTAGGGATTTTTGATCTCATAATCTCTATTTAATGTAACTAGTCGTTTCTTGGCCCCAAAGTCCAATTGGGTTAAATTTGATTCACAAACAAATTAAAGCTTAATAACCACTTAATTTAATTAACCAAGTAATTAAATATAATTTATAACTTTTATAAATTATTTGTTCATGTTTTATGTTCGTTGTCTACAGTGTAACTCTCACGGGTCTCACCTTATAAGTTATGTTAATATTTATCGTGACCGTGCACTAAATCCAACAAAATATGGGTCGTCATATTATACAGTCTTGCCAAGAGCAAGTCAGGAGGTTTTTCTCAAGGTTCCCCTCCTGAAATAGGTGTTCACCCGATTGGTTAAAAACGTAAAGGTTTTTGTCTAAGAAACCATAAGCTTGATCAATCTAATGTCGTTAAAAAAATACAAACAATCTAATGCCGTTAAAAAAATACAAATAATATGTGGACTCCAAATCATATGTGGAGTTCACTTAAGGTTGACAAAACATGTCGCATCATGTTGAACACGACATGTTTAATATGGTTATTGTGTTGGGTTTAATTCTCGAGTACGAGCTTATCACAAGTTAATGATAATGTCCGACCCATGTAACTCTTAAAATAAGTGGGTTTTAGGGTTTAAGGGGTTTTAGGGTTTAAGGGTTTTAATAACTTTTTGACCAAGTTGAGTGTGTTTAAATATTATCACAAACGTGTTTAGTAAGCAAATTACATTGTTACATGAGAGTATCATACCACGCGTTTAACATGTTCAATAATTAACCAGAATGACACAATACAACACATTATATACTATTTACAATACAACACATTAAATACTATTAAATGAGAGAGGATCGATAAAACAAATTTTTTTTAGCAGCGGATAGATGGTCATTCGGTCTCGTCATAGCGAATAGATCAGCCTTCCACCCAGCGGATCGCTGAAAGCGTGGCAACCACACCCCACCAATTCAGGAGGAAAATCACTTTGTGTGAAAACTCTCTGGCCGAGTTTTTATTCTTCTCTGAGTGAAACTCTAACCTGAGACTTCTCATTTGAGAAGTACCCAGGTTACCATTGGGACAAATGATTTGACACGTTTAACAGGATTACTGATATGGTCCACTAAACACAGTTAGAAATAAATTATACACATTTGACTTGATAAATTAAATTAAAAAAAAATACACTTCATACTACTAATAATTATGTATCTAATTATTTCATACTAAAAACTATGTTGTTTTGTAGAATATTCAGAAGCATTATGTTTCGCCCCTATTCATGTACCTATTCAATACGATATATTACACATGTAAACGGGTTAAACGAGTTGCATGAACTTATAAAAAAACGTCTTTAATCGTGACATTAATGTATTGACCTGTTATGAACAGGCTTACCAAGAACGTTGTTACCCTGTAATCTTTACCAATGTGAACGGCATTATTTTATTTTAATTGTAGCTAGCCAGTGTTATTTTCGTTAATATTATTGTTTACATCTACGAAACACTTGATCCAACAATACAAAACGAAACAAAAAACATAACTTTATTTATTCCAATCCTGAAACATTGTGTCAATTATCTGCAAATTTAACATGTTCCAGCCTTTATGAAAATGGGCATGCTGAAGACCCCCCACCCGTAACTGAATCTCCGGCGGTGGTGGTGGCGGTGGCGGCGGCGGCACCCTTGATGAGTCCTGCGAGTAGTTCTCCTCTATCGTAAAAGAACTCAACCTTCACCACTTTGAAGTTTTCATCCAACTAACAAAAAGTTCCAAAATCAGAATTCAATCGTTAAGATCAAGAATCGTGATTCTAGGTGTTTTAACGTGTTTAGCAAGGGTTATACGTATATATAAACTAGGTCTCATACATGTAATCGATCAACAAAACAAAAATAAAAATAAAAACAATACTAGAATTTGTAATCACGACTAGTTTGACCCTCTGTAATTACAAACCGACAAGATTTTACTTTAACAATGTATAGCTCATATTAGTGAGTTGACATGTCAAACTAGATATACGAATCATATAATTTGACACCAACCCGAAGGCGTCATGGACAACTAAAAAATCATGCTACAAACAGATAAGTTTTCAAGGGTTTGACACGCGCATTATCCGTTATTTTGTCTACTTATCTTAGTGTTATGACGAGTAAAAACACGTAACATTGACCAAAATGCCCCTCACGAATGTGGGGGATTCTAACGAATGCGTAGACAGAAAATAGACTCAGGGACGTAAAATGCTAAGAAATTAAACCTTATGGCTGAAAATTGTTAAGAGTGAACTGAAATCGCATGTCTATACAAACCTTGGGGACAAAAGAGCAGTGTACTCTAATAAAGAAACCCAAAAAACAATAACAAATTTGTATTGTTCACCTCCATTGTAGATACACCAAACATTTCTACTAGTTCACCGGTAGGTGGATGACCTTTAAATGGTCCTTCCATATAACCCCAATGCCGGAATTTATACACGATCACCGGAGGACCTGAATAAACCTGAAGAATCTCCACCGCGAAACCTCTAGGAAACGTGGTGGTGAAGAGTTTGTGAGCCGTATCAACGGTTTCCTCACTGGGATTATACATCCGTACATTTTCCGGTAATGAAGTTTGAAGAAACATATTGTAACCTCCGCCAATCTTAGCCACATCTTCCGGTGTCAAAGGTTTCCGGCCTGAAAATCATGGGTTGTTATGATATGAAGAGTTGATTTTGTAAAGAACAAAAGTTGGAGTTTGTTAATTTGAGTTTACCGTTAACGGAAACTGTTAACTTTGTGACATCAACTGTTTTGAAATCTTGAGGTTTCATTTTGTGGAACAACTCCATTTCCCATGTTTTCACCATATTTTGAACTTGTTCTTCCAGTGAACCTGTGGGCCATATCTAATTACCATATATTGGACATACAAACCATCAGTATGAAGAAGAAATAACATTTAAATCATAAAAATAATAACAAAAAAAATATTTCACTAAACTTGTTAGCCAATTTGGAGTTTTCATAAACCGTTAAAACTGATTAGATCTTATAAAGTGAGGTAAATAAGACAGTTTAGCGGTTTGGTTAATAATTTAATTGTTACGTTTTGATGGGTGTTAACGGTTAATCCGATAGTTTATAACATGAAATCGGTCACGTAATCCAACTGGTCGTCCGTCGTCTAACTATTTTATGCTTTTTTATTTTGTTTTTCCTTACACGCATTTATTTATATATATGTTATATTAAGGAATCATCTTTGTCATATTAAAAGATCAAACAAACACTAACGATCTTGAAACAAATTAGGAAATTGTTTAAACCACCAAAACTGAGTGGTTTGCCCGGTTTGGGTTTTAGTTCTCCAAAGCGACTGAACACGACCATGAACATCATCCCTATAAAAACCGACATAAATGGACCATAAACATTACTATAAAAGCCATTGACTTTTTAAGACCAAAAATGACTGTTACACAAGGTGATTTTCCAAAAAAGATAACTAAAAGGTAAATAAAAAATATCAATCGTCAATTGTGACATTTGTTCATGTCACAAAAATATGTGCCAATATATACAAGAGATGTATAATGTCAAATAGGTTATTCAAAAGCTCATGACTCACATGAAACTCACTCGGAAAACTCAAAACTACTTCGTCTTGTTTGTAAAGAACCGGGTGCCTATGTCTCACTCATTTGCTTCATTAAATATAACAAATCATCCAATTTTTAAATTCCTCAACTATTCATATAAACCATAGCCAAATAGGTATTTTGATAGGTTTTAATTGCAAGACAAACATAGATACATCGAAGATGATCATTAGTATGCTATTATATATATGAATATGTGAAAAACAAAAATTTTTTGTATTAAAACAACCTAAACGAGTCAGTCAAACTTTTTAACTCATTAAAATGATCAATATAAAAATAGAAAAACCGTCAAACTACTATTCAAATAAATATATTTGGTCAAAAATGATAACCTGTTAAAGAATCCTAGGCTACTTTGAGGCCACTTTGGTAATACATTTAGTCAAAAATGATTATTATAATGAATTTCATTTATTTTATTGAAACAAAATCGTTGTATTTGATCCATTTAACATTTCTTCTGGTTCATCAAGACCGAGATCCAAAATAATTTATTTAAATATGATATACGATATTTTTAAGTTTACCTAATTACCTGTGAAGCAATTGGCAAAATTACTTGTATACCCATGGTTTGGATACGAGAGAAAAGATACATACTACTCAAACAAGAATAACAAAAGGGTCAAAAGGTAATCCATACCTTGGTCCTGCCTTCTTCAAAGAGTTTGTTGACTACATCAAAGTTTGGGGGTACACCCAACTTCCACGTGGTGTTCTTCTCACCTTCACCACTCATGAAACATCTGTATTTATCTACATCTGAACCATTGTATTGATCCATTGCTTGTTTTAGTTCTTGATGAAAATGACCACATGTATGATCGTACATTTATATAACAAGTGAAAAAGGGTCATTGGTGGAAGCTAGTACTTAGAGGTGGGGTAGGTGGTTGGTAATAGTTCACGTACCTAATCCTAATCCTAGAGTGATTTTTTTAATTTATTCAATTTTGGTATGATTCTAGGAGGGATGAATCACAAATATGGTCCCGACATCAAATTGTTTGGACGAAGTTGTGTCAGTGTTGTATTAAAATGACACATTTAGCGTGAGTATTTAATTAGGACTATACACATTCAACTGTGTGTGTCATTTACATAAACACCAGCGACGTAGGTTTGATGTAGTGGTTAAGGCTTACGTCTTTAGGGAAAAGACTCAGGTTCAAACGTAGGCAATGGTGTATATTAAGGAGTAATTTAGATGTGGTGTTCAAAAAAAAAAACTTAAACACAAACATATATCATGATCAGTGGATTACATGACCTGGCATGAAACGTTTAACACGATTAAATATATCATTTTGATAACACAAATAACTCAACATGATAAAACCTTTTAAAAATTACAGTCCATATTAATTTAAAAGATTTAAATACTTTAAAAGACGTGTTTGGTTGGAGAGCAAGAATGGACGTATCTCCTCAAGGGTAAGTCTCTGTAATGTGGGATGCTGCTAAATCTCTTATGTTCAATTTGTAATTCTTTCCGGGAACAGAAGATGATCTTCTGTTAAGGGTTTTATCATACTAGAAAGCTTTGGTAGTGTGTATTTTAGTGGTGTAAAGTTTCAAAAGAGTTGGTCATATCAGTTTCCAACGTCACTGACATACATAATTTTTGACCATTCTCTCAAGTTACAAAAATCTCTTGCATGTCATATTCCTAACAAAGTTATGATGTATCTGGAAAGCGAGAAATCAGAAGTCATTCAATGATCGGTTTACGGTGGTGGAGAAGATAGTAATATTAAACACATATCGTTTTTACGGCTAAAAATAGAGGCAAATTTGAGATTATATAATGAAGCTCTTGATGTAATTTTTCTTTTTAATGTCTTTCCTTTATATCAAGATCTTTGCTAGCTTTTTCTATTTTTCATACATATCATTTTTTGGCTGTTATAAAAAAATTAATCTAAACTTGGTGCAATATAAAATAAGAGTAGGTACTAGGTAGTATGCTTGTGTGATGGGGAAACCCGAAGTTAAACATATAGGCATCCAAAGTTACTCATTTGAGCTAGCTCACTTGATAAATGTTTTGCTTTCTAAAATAGAAGTTCAAATCCTGATAATGATAGTTTAGTTGGTATTCTGTGTAATTGACAGCAACAAAATATTTTTTTGTTAAAAAAGGTATTCATAAGTTAAAAAAAAAAAAAAATTAACAACCAAACAAATCATGATGTCATTGATGACATTAACAATAAAACAATATATATAATATTATATATAATATCATATAAAAATATGTATTTGGATGTAAGTCTTTAGATAGAATAGTTTAATCACCAAAGTTACAGGAATATATTAATTTATAGGAAACGGTCACAATTAGAACAGCTACTTAACTAGTTGGTCACTCGTGCTTCCCGGCCCAAACGTTAATAAAAATAACCCAAAACACAACATTAATTAAAAGATTATAAAATACGTCTTAGTTAGTGTAAAAATAAAAAAAATAAAAAAATACCCAGAGACGTGTGTAGGAGGGGTCTAAAGTTACGCCTCCTCCGTGCGTGGAGAGGGAGTGACCTACCATCCATTGGACCAAACTTAAATTTGCTAATTGTACTATACTAGTATACTATATACCACTTGAAAATAAAAATCACATCACTTTAAAGTTTGCTAAATATGTAATTTGAATTAAAAAAGGAGGATAAATGAAGAGGTTGTAGCATTTACATTAGCTTTTTCATCTCCATCTCTATAAATCACTTAAAATAATTATTTTTTCTCTCTTCTTTTCAATTAAATAATACTTTTTAATACTCTTATCATTATCTTTTCTCTCTCATTCACTCACAACCACTTTCATATTCAATAAAATATCACTTTTTTTTTAAATCACTATCATTCTCTCTCCTATTCAATTTACAAAATCACTACATTTTCTCTCTCCAAATCTCTATACATAGAGAATCTATCATTTTCTCTATATTCTTCCACTAACAACCACTTTCAATAAATCTCCATAATACAGAGAATAAACTCACATCAAATTTAGAGAACCTAATGTGAATGCTCTTACAAAATTTATATTGCAACATGTTCACTCACAAATGTCTTTCTCAATTTGTACGTATGCTTTTGCCCGAATGACAACAATTTTGATGTTGTTGATTTTTTAAAAACTTCATATTAATTTACTTACGTAAGCTGTTAGATTTAAATTAAAATTCAGTATTCTAAAGATATAATCTTTGATAAAATGTTTCCATGAACCAACTACTACTAAAAAAACTATCAAACTATTTTACAGTATATAAGAGTATAAGACCATGTGCAATTTAATTCACCCAAATCAGTCTTTACTTATCTTTTGTCATTTTCAGAGCCATATCATCATCTCATGCTTTTTATTTTTAACTATGTTAGAGTGCCTCCACCGCAAGGTTAGAGAGGCAATCCTTAGCGGCTTAGCCTACATGGAGGAAATCCGTCCCAAGTGCTTCCAAAGTTTGCGTTGGATGTTGGTTGTCCTTCACATCTTGCACGTGGCTACACGCAAGATCCGTTCCATTTCTTTTTAATTTTTTTTAATCTTAAATATCAATATTTATATATTGAAAATAGGGTGCATGTGAAAAAGATTAGCATGTTTGTGTTAGAGGTAAAATGTGTTTTTCTGGAGGGATGAGTGGCAATTTGATGTGTCATACGACTAGGATGCATATAGTAAGGACATCGCATTAACATTGCAGACAACCTTATACTCATCTCAGACTATTCTTTACATTTTTTTATATTAAAATAATTAAAAGGACACGAGAGAGAAAGGAGAGAGAGAGGGAGAGACACATAATGGTATAGGACTAGAGTCCAATTGAACAAGAATTGCTACCCGAAATTTTCAATTTGAACGGGGAGTCTATCAAGGAAGGTTGTGTGACCGAGCTTCATCGCGTCCATGTCAGCATCAAAACATTTGTTCGAGCTCTTAGTCTTAGGCTATTTTCATGAAAACCTATTAGAGCATATAGCATATCTTACAATACCGCTTATAATAACTAACAAAGAATTTAGTAAACCACAATTTACAACATTTGGTCTGGTTCTAGCCGTAAAACAAATACTCAAGTATTAAACTAAACCAACAATAAAGAAAAAAATAATAATTAATATTTAAAATCACCGAAAAAGAATTAAAAAATTTCAGAACGCAAGTAGAGAGAGTTGGACCTCTTTAAAGGCAGCAGAACACAATAATCTTTTTAGTGGGGTGAAAAAGGAAATTGATAGAATCAAGAACCTAAAGAAATTGTCAATAAAGCAAAAAAAAATAATGATCTAATTTATTTTAATTTTTTATTAAATCTTCTTGGGGATATATTCATTTTTTTCTTCTTTTAACAGCAGCCAAATTCCAGATATACCCTCACCCATCAAGTGATTGGGTAGGGCCCACATGCCACATCACGACATGTAAACTTCAATGCTAGAGCTTCGGAATGAAAGACACAACGGGCAGGCCGAAACGACACCGTCGCACTCTGAACAAACGCATAGATGCCGACACGGTAGCAACACCACTGAGGCGACTCGTTTCCCACAAGCTTTACAACACGGTCCGCTCGCTAACACCACTCGTTCCGGATCGATGTACGCCGACTCAGCGTCTTCCGGATCTCCAGAGGCGCATCCTAGCCCCATCTCGTCTCTTTCTGCTAAACAACTCCTTCCTACCCTCCGGCTCACGATAGCCTGCTGCAGTTGCGACTGCAAAGCCGTGGCTTCAGCCTCGTGAGCCCTCGCTCTTGCCTGCCAAATCTGCGACTCCGCGCTAAGATGCGCGGCTCGAGCCTCCAGCTCGGCGTTGCGCCGTTTCGCTTTTTCCGAATCGGCTTCTTTGTCTCTCAGCCGGTTCGATATCGACTCCTCCGCCGCTCGGAGGAGCGTACAATAGTGTATCTGAGTTTTGGTTGCTAACATACGCCGCAGCTCTTCTCCCTGATATGAAAACAATAAAACGTAATCAATATACCAAAAAATCGTTTTGATTTTGGTTTTTGAAAACGGTTTGTACCTGCACGTGAAGAAGTTGCTCGATTTCATCACGTTGTTGGTCGATTTGTGTCGATAGTTCTTCCGATACGAAAGATAAAACAGAGCATTGAGACGAAAGAGAATGCTGTTGTAATTTTTGCTGGTCTTGAAAAGCTAACCGGAGACCGGTGGAAACATCGATGTTCTGATTAAGAAACTGTTGTTGATGAAGAAGAGGCATCGATCGATTCATATCAATTTCGGATCTTTTTCTTGAATTTCCACCGCCACTTCCAACTACAAAACAGAGTAATCCTAATTAGAAAATAAAACTTGAACATAACAAGAAGAAATCGATGAACGATTCAAATACCCACCTGGAAAATCGCAAAATAAGATTTGATTAGCAGATTGATGATCATCAACAATTGGTTGCGATTGTAATTGCAATGAACAATCGTTGTTTCTGAAATTAAACCCAATCAGACTGGATTCTTTCAGATTAAAAAAACCGAGAATAGAAATTAAAAAACCTGTTGAGGTGAAGAACATTTGATGGGTACTGAGCTTGAACCGCCATTGTTGTGGTAGATTATAACATAAAGAAAACAGAGAGTGAGAGGTGATAAACGCAAACACAAAAACAGCATGAAAGAGAAGATGCCTGGAGAACACGCACTATAGGCGGAAACTTTAATTAATATGTGTCAATGAAAATGAAATTTTATTTGGTAATACTCTAAAAGAGAAAACAGAAAAGAAAATCAATTAAAAGAAAAGGACTGATGGTATAATATTATCCATATATGGGAATTATATAATGGCAGAATTTTATTTTTTTAAAAATCACAGTCTTAAAAATTACAGGTTGTAAATTTGACATATATATTATACAAAACAGTGAGTTTTAAAAGGTATGAAAATGTTTATAACAACTTATTCTTTATAAGTTTACTTATTCAGTCAAATTAAAATTTATAAATAAATTTTGGCGAAACTAAGACAATAAGCAATAAAGGCTATTTCATATATACGTTTAAAAACTATCAAAATATTAAAAACATCTGAAACATGCTTTATAAGCATTGTACTTTGGTCAATGAAATACTTGTGTTTTTTATATATGTGAAATTTTGCAAGTTAGTAAAGTTATGTAGTTTTGATGGGAAAATTGAACTTATATTAAATTGTGAATTGAGTTTGTTAATTTTGTATTAAACAAATTAGACCTCCTAATCATCTTTCTTTCCACAATTACATAGAATATTACATATTTTCCGTTGTGGATAAAGAGTGTTTTTTAGTTTATCAATTAATTTAGGTACAAGTCCATTCTTACAACATATAGTCATATATCTGAGATTGATTATCATTTGATAAATCTTTCTGTTGAATGAACACAGATCAATATAATTTAAATTTTTACCTTATTGAGAACAGTACCTCATGTTAAAATAAGGTGTAACAAAAACTTTAGCCACCAAATTACGATATAAAACACTTAAACCATGCTATAATTATAATTTAATAATTATAAAACTTGTTTGTAGAAAATTCATGAGATCTCATAATTCTCTGCCTCAAACGTTTATTATCATGTCACCCAAACTTTAAGTAATTATTGTTATAATAATTGATAATTTGCGTATGTTCTATGGACACATTTAATATGAGATAAAAGTTCATTGTGTCCTAACTCATAATTGTAACTTAATAAAATTTGTAACTGATGGGGTTCAAATTCTTACAAGTATAAGTAGGTCATGTTGGTTGAATAAATTTGATGTTTAAATAAAAAAAAAACTTAAAATATATTTCTATTCATTAAAAAAAAGGTAAAATGATTAATTAAAACACAAAAACACCAAAAGCACATGACTATATGCGTAAAATTGATATACATTAGGTAAATGTATACCTTAAAACCATCTTGCTGTTACATGAATTTTAACTTAATTAAGTTATTGCTTGAATAAAACCTTAAGCTTCTTTTTTTTAATTATCTTACAAATAAAAATATGAAAGGCGGAATAATTAAGAGGCCACACCGCGTCATCTTCATTGCACTATTTGTTTGTTAGACCGTGCGTAATGGTCAAGCCGATGACCGGGCGGGGTGATCAGTTTCGGCGGGCCCCGGCGGGAACACCGCCCCCTAGGCCGGCGGCGAGAATACCTTGACTTCATCGGCTCCCGCTCCCCAATTGTCCCCTTTCATTTTCATTGGTCCATTTGGAATTGGTGGGACCCATTAAAAAATAATTCCGTTGAAAAACGGTAAGATTTAAAAAAAAAAAAACTTTTTTAATCTTATAAATACCCATAACCTCTTAACAAAACTCACCCCTTTTTATTCTAAAATCTCTCTATAATCATATATATCATTTTTTCACAAAATGTCTTC
>WOUH02000022.1:8813200-8835472 GCA_009936405.2 Stevia rebaudiana | reverse complement strand
ATATATATATTAATATCTATATATAATTTTAAAAAATTACATATAAAATTACAATCCGCCTAGTTCCGATTAATCCCTAGGCGGTACCTCACCGCCTAGGTAGCGCCTAACGCCTTCTCCAACCTTGGTTTATATTTAAATGAAACTATTCATAATATTTAAAGTCTTAACATTTTTTTAAAATATAAGTTAAATTTTTACCTAAATGCTAATGCATTATCTTTTTTATAGTGTTACTAATAAGAAACTAATAATAAATGGTGCAATCCAATAATTTTAGGCCAACAAGTAATTAATCACTTCGGTTTATTTTTACCCGAAAATTTAAAGCTCAATGAAAAAAAACCACAGAAATCGAAACAAAACCGAAAAATTGAAACCGAACGGTTTTACAAAAGGCCAAAAACATAATTATGGTCTTTGACTCTTTTTGGTTTTGTTTTAGCCTTAAACCGACTCAAACGGACCACGCACAATTATGATTAAGGGCATCTTAATTGGTTATTAACTTTACAAATTCTAGAAAGCAATCACTTCTTAAAGAGTTTTTAACATATTCGAATTAGTTGAAAACTAGTAGCTCGAGACCTCAGTTCAAATTTCAAATTAGGTGTTCTGTGAAGAAAAAGACACGTGTATTGGTAGATACAAATCTATAGAGTTGGAAGAAAAGGGTGATTTGAATCGTCAAAGCTTAAAACGCATGGTTCACAATTCACAGATGCTCAAGTTTATCATAATTCAAAAGAGTGGAATTCAAATTTGGCCCACGTTGTGGTGTTTATGGCAGATTAATTTTTCACATTAAATTATGGCTTTTGACTGCAAAAAAAATTTAAATACATAGAAATTTTGAGTCCAGAGTAAATAAAAATATTAAATTAAGAGGCAATTCATAGAAATCCGCCGCCCTTTTTTTTTCTCGCAAGGCAATTTCGTGACAAGTGATTTCTTAAAGTCAAGTTAGCCACGGGTTTAAGGAGTCCACTACAAAATTTGCACCACGCTCTTTTCACAACGTTTGACATTTCACATAGGGTGAAATGTTCAAACACATTTTTGGCTCTTGTAGTTGGTAAGATTTCATAACGGCTGGTTCATCTAAAGTACCACCACGAACGTAACTTTATGAGCTTGCCATATTTCAAGAGTTGGAAGAACAAAAAATTGAGAATAATGAACTTTTTTTTTATTGTTTTTAACGTTTTGAGTGTTAGAGAATAGAGAGGATTGGTGTAACAAATCTAACTACTTATTTATACTAAATTATGACCTCAAAATTGTCCAAAAAACACCCTCAAATGGGGTTTCCAATGGTAACAAATGCTCTCTTTTGTTTAGCAAACTGATTAACTGGTCATAACGGCTACATAACGGTATAAAACAGGTTAATCGGTCTTAAACCGGTCAAAACGCGGTTCTTCTGTAACTGCTAATAAACCGGTTTCTGTGATAACAATGGGAACCACAGTGAACCAGGGTTTTATGCGTTATCAAGAACCGGTAGTCAAAATGCAGTCTCCAAACGGTTTTTAACCGGTTTCGGATTTTAAAACCAGTTTTTTCATGCACGTATAGTAGTATTCATAGATGTGACTCCACAAGGATATTTAATTACCAAAGAGAATATAGTCTAATAGTCAACATTTGATTTACTTCGAAGAGGTATTGGATTCAAGCCATGTCATAACGTAAGCCAGGGGTTTTTCCAATTGTATGTTTTTCTTGAAGGGTGGATTGGGTCACCACGTTCTTTTCTTTGAGCGAAAGAGTGATCTATTTGACAGTGTGATCCCGAGTGTTCGTGTCTTTATTGTTCAAAAAGAAAAAAAAAAGTAAGAGATTTGATTGAGAATTATATAGCTATTAAAACTCTCTGTCATACTAAAGGCCGCCCTTAACACATGCACATGTCTAGTTAGCATTTCACTCCAGTTTTCCACTCATTTATTTCATATACACATTTTACCCGGTACTGAGAGAAACATTCTTCCATGCAACATCTTCATCCACATCATTCTTTCTTTTATTTAATAAATTAAATATTTAAATAATAAATGGTTTAATTTTAATTAATAAACGTATTAAATAATTAATAATTAAATAATTAAGGTTTTATAGTTAAAGAGAGAGTTTCTAAGAAAACCTTAAAATTAAATAAAACTTAGAAAACCAATCATAACCATTACTAATCATTTTTTTTTTTCTATATCTTTTGTATTATAATGTTAGAAAAGTAACAAAAAGAAATAAATTAAAAAAAATTATATGCTCATGTAATTACATATATGTGACTTGTATGCTACATTTATGCACATTTTATGAGTTAGATGTATAGAGCTTCATGAATTATATACGTAAGTTTTTGTTAAATATACGAAAGTTTGTATTTAAAATCAAACAGCTACTTTCAACGGTTTGTTTCGAAACAACTACATTTTCATTGCGGCTCTTTTGAAATTAGCTGTCAAATACACAACTCTGAGACTAAATTCTAAATCCTATTAATCTGAAATATGTCAAACCGACTAGACATTATATTTTCAATTCCAAAACCACCCCGGTGAATATACTAGAACCCCTCACATGTTTGAACTTGTTCAACCTCAATTACTTTAGCATGTTCAACCTCCTAAATCCCCGACAGATGCAATAAAACCTTTTACACGTTTAAATCTCATGATCTGGAACTTAGAAAATCGATATCATATTATACTTAGAAAAAAACTCCACACGCCTATAATGAACCAAACACTCTTTGGGCCCGATCCTATTCTACCACAACAATTCAAAACCAATATCAATTTATACTTATGCATATACATATAAACCTCACAAACCAACTATTCTCGCGCGCGGGCCTACAAGTGAATAGGCAACCTAGAATGGACTGAGCACTCTGGGTCCGATCCCATCCCTTCCAGACAAAGCGTCCATAATTTAATTGATACCGACTAAGCGCGCACCTGAGGCATTGTTATACCCTAAAGGTTTGTTCCGAATTGTGCGTTAGCCCCTAACATAGCTACCTGGTGGGTGACTTTACATAACAAGTACGGTACAAAAAAATTAAAATAAAACAATACAAAAATTGTTTTTTTGAGATTTTTTGAACTTTTTGTACTGTATTTTTTAATACTGTATTATTTTTTCGATCATATCACGTATCAAAGTCGCATCCGTCCGTATATCCATATCGGCAATATTTAATTAAAATGTAGAAAAAACCTTTACATTTTGTAGATTTTGAAATTTGTACACCATATGAAGGTGATCCAAATCAGGAACAGGAAGAAAATGGCGATAGGACTTTATCCAGTTTATGAGATACCCATTTTGTACATTATTTGTACTTCTCCATATGCCTCTTGGCTACTATTCAATCTTACATTAAAAATTCAATATATTTAAAAGTAATTATTAGTTTCACGTATTGCAAATGGATATGGCCATTTTATTTGATTATATTCTTTTCTGTCTTTGAAAAACTACAAGCTTGAATAGTTAGCAACATGAAAGATTGAAAGTCCAAGTCAACAGGCGATATTAATTTGAATTTAGTAACATTATTATTACATAAAAATATCGCAACTTTTTTCTTAAACACATCAAAATGTTCCTTTTAACATTTATGGATGGGTAGTTATTAACATTTTAAAAAATACATCTATATATGTGATCTATCACCAGCAAATCATAAAGCTTACTATGAGAATGAGTAAGTCGTTTGTAAATTTACATTTTCTAAGCATCAAAGCTATTATATACTCATCACTTGACTTTTGTACAAAATTCACTCTGGTCATAATTTTCATATTTTGTGTCTTAGTTTAGATATAGGTTTTTCATTTTATTTAATGTGTAACTTTGTACATGTTTCTAAAACTGATTTTAATTTGAACTTGGTTAATATCACTTTGTAAACTTGCTTTTTCAATTTAACTTGACCACCATAAAACTTTGATTGTGAGAAAAATATTCATTGTATCCAATTAAATAACTTTAACTATAAGTTGAAGTACAAATTAAATAACTTTAACTATAAGTTGAAGTACAAATAGCTGATAGCCTTGCTGGTTCATCGTACGCCCATATACCAAAGGTTTAGAAATCAAAATTCGTCTCAGATTGACGGCCTCGTGGTCCTTTGTTTGGATATTCTCAACCAGTGATCATAATAATTTGATTTTTCTTTGTTTTAAATGTTCAACGATAGGATAAATAAATGAAACAAGGAGTATAAACGTATAATATGAGTCAGTGTAAAAAAAAAAGGGTAAATGCAGGGTACCCCTGACCTTAGTACTATTTTGGTACCCACGAGATCCTTATGAGTCAGTGTCATATCATACTCAAATGTCATTTAACCTTGGTGAAATGAACAAAAGAAGCATTTAGAGCAGGTGTTGGATGGAGGGCTAGAGCCTGAATGGTAAGAGAAGATATCGCAATCAAGAGGTTATATGTTCAAATATTTTCTATGAAAAAGAAATTACTTGGAGATTGCTTGTTTGATTATGGCTTTTTGTAAACGAGGTTATTAGCTGGGTTTGCTTTGGCAAAGCACAAGCAAAGGCACGCTAACTCGTTGCACACTCGATTTACTTATTGGATTCAATTCTTTGTGTATATAAATTGACATTGATCCACTAATTACTTTGCTATACTATTAATTAGCCGCCCTATACTTAAAGAAATACTAGCCAACTATCTAAGAGTTCAACTTAAAAAATAAAATAAACCCTAGTTCCATCTTTAATCGCTGCTTTAGATATGTTCTCCAATTCTCTGCAAGACTACAACTCTGCTTGCTTGACGCCTTGGCCCTTAAGTCGTATTTAACGCTACTTTGAAAAATGCTCGAAAAATGCTTATTTGATTTCAACTTGGTCTGTAAACGAGTTGGCTGGCTCGGTACGGTTTTTAAATAAGCTAAGCATAATCATATCATGACTCGCTTTGATTCGGTTTGGTTCGACTGAATACTTCATAATGGGTATTTGGTAGTCTCTTCTTAATAATTCAAGCATATGAATAGTTAAAATGCAACCTAAGTTTGAATAGTTTAGAGGTAACTTAATTTTTAACTATTCTAACTAATTTTTAAATGGTAGCCTCTTGAAAACAAGTCCTAATTGTAAGACTCTAGAATAAGATAACGATGGTTACAATAATTGTAATTGAATAGAAAAGTAAAAACTATAACGAACAGAAAAAGCTGTCAGGAGTCTGACTGTCACTGATATTACATCCCTAAAAATCTTCTCAATCCTATATATATAACCTCAAGATCACAAACAAACTTCAAAAAACCAGAAAAACACGATCTTTGAAATCTTTTTGATGGTGGAACCCGTGGACCTTCCGACCCGAATCGGTATTCTTCCGTTCCGGAACAAAGTACTGTTGCCTGGCGCCATTATTCGGATTCAATGCACTTCTCCAAGCAGGTAACATAATTCTAGCTCATATTGATTGTTTTACGTATCGATTTTGTTTATATTCTCATCAATTGCAAAACACGCGATCGTTTCAGCTATTTGATGGTGTTTTAATCACTGATTTGAACGCGATTGGTGGAAGATTTTGATCGTATGTGTAATTAGCGTTTGAATTTGAGATGATAATTGTCATTTAATTGTATGATGTTGTGATTAATTCAGTGTGAAATTGGTGGAAGAAGAACTGTGGCAGAGGGAGGAGAATGGATTGATTGGTATTCTTCCTGTTCGAGATGTTGCAGAAACAATGACAGTGGGTTCTGTGGTGACACAAGGTGAATCGTCGAATCGATTATGATTTTTATCGTTTTATTTGGGAATCATTAATCTAACAAATAACTTTTGAACGTAGGGGCTGATTCAGCTGATAGAATCTCCAAAAATCAATTGTCTGAATCTAACAAATTTGATGGGAAAAGTCAACAAGAACCCTTACATTGGCATACAAGGTATAATTGGCCTATTTTATGACTATAATCAATGATTAAATTCATTATGTTTAATTTTGACTTTTAATCTTTAGAGGCGTTGCTGCACGCGCGTTACATTTATCGCGAGGAGTTGAAAAACCAAGTGGGAGGGTAACATACATAGTTGTTCTTGAAGGTTTGAGCAGATTTAGTGTTCAAGAACTCAACACAAGAGGAACATATACTACTGCAAGAATTGCCCCTATTAATATCACCAAATCTGGTATTTCATACATCCACATAGTTAAAACTTGAAATCCACAAAGATTTACCATGTTTACTTTTGTAGTTTCATATTTTCATGCAATCTAATTTTTTAGATCTTCATCATTGGTAATTGAGGGTTTAACTATCAAATTAGGCATAAAAAAGTACTAAATATTGAGTATATATATGTTGAATTTGAGTTTGTGAACAGTTTTCTAATCTTAATTAGAAATGGAGCAAATAGAACAAGATGCAGACTTCATAGCATTATCGCGTAAGTTCAAACTAATCGCTACAGAGCTCATTACTGTTCTTGAGCAGGTATGAGTAATAAATTGTATTTTTTATTCGTTTTCTTTTAAAAAAGTTATGTAACAATTGCATGAATTTGTTGATTTAGAAACAAAAAACTGGAGGTAGAACTAAAGTTCTTCTTGAAACTGTACCGGTGCACAAACTTGCTGATATATTTGTTGCTAGTTTTGAAATTAGCTTTGAAGAACAATTGTCTATGTTAGATTCTGTTGATATTAAATTAAGGCTTTCAAAAGCAACAGAACTAGTTGACCGCCATTTACAGGTATATTCTCATTTTATTTTGATTTGTTTTTAATTTTTTTTTTAATAACTAGTCTTGTAATGACATTTTTTTCATTTCTACTACCAGTGTATTCGCGTGGCGGAAAAGATTACACAAAAGGTTGAAGGACAATTATCTAAAACACAAAAAGAATATCTTCTACGCCAGCAGGTATTTTTCTAATTTTCTTATTACAAACCAATTTTTTATTTGAAAATAGTTTTTGTAATCTTGATTTTAAATCAGATGAGGGCTATTAAAGAAGAACTTGGTGACAATGATGATGAAGATGATGATGTGGCTGCCCTTGAAAGAAAGATGCAAGATGCTGCAATGCCTCCAAATATCTGGAAGCATGCTCAGAGGGAATTAAGGTTTTTTTTTAACTTTTAACAAATAAATGTTTCTTGTTATTAAAAATAAAAAAATTTTCACACTTGTTGATGATACATTACCTATATACTTAATATTTTAAATTTTACATTTTTATAACACGTCCAGCAGCAATGATTTCTAGAGCTAGTTTTTAAACGTGAGCGTATTTTTTTTTTTTTTATTAGGAGATTGAAGAAAATGCAACCTCAGCAACCTGGTTATAACAGTTCTCGTGTTTATCTTGAGCTTCTTGCTGATTTACCATGGCAGACAACCAGTGAAGAAATTGAGTTAGACCTAAAAGCTGCAAAAGATCGCCTTGACAGTGACCATTATGGTTTAGTCAAAGTCAAACAAAGGATTATTGAATATCTTGCGGTTCGCAAGGTTGACCATCTATATCTAGCTACTTAATTTTTATTAACTGCTTGTCATTTTTGGTATGAGATCAGCTTGAAAGTGACCACTTTGGTTTAGTCAAAGTTAAACACAGGATTATTGAATATCTTGCGTTTCGTAAGGTTGACCATTTTTCAATTTGCATACTATTTAGTAATACTACTGTTGTGATCATGAAAATGAGATGTGGAAAAAATTTTAGTCGATTTGCCTAAAAAGGTTCAATTTTGGCTGTATTTGATCTCCAACGGGTCAAACATATGAACTTTTTAAACATCGCTCAGATGGAAACAAGTCAAATGAATCTATCAGGTGACCCAAAGTGTTTTAAATGCCTAAAGCCTCCTAAATTACTTAAATTTTTTAATATTATTTTCATTATATTAATTACTTGTACAATCAAGAAATTGGTCAATAAAGTTTGACAGATTGACCCAGTCAAACCAAACAGGTTTAAACTAGCATTAAAAATTAAAAAAAGAATATTATCCTTGTGATCCATTATCCAACCCGCCTGCCTGTTTTGCAGCTGAAACCGGATGCCAGAAGCCCGGTATTATGCTTTGTAGGCCCGCCAGGTGTCGGGAAAACATCTTTAGCGTCATCAATTGCTGCTGCACTTGGTAGAAAGTTCATAAGAATATCACTTGGTGGCGTAAAAGATGAAGCTGACATCAGAGGCCACAGAAGGACATACATCGGAAGCATGCCGGGTCGCCTTATTGATGGATTGAAGGTAAATTTGAATTATTATTATTATTATTATTAGTATTATATTTTTTTTTTCAAACCTTTTTACTTTGGCATGCTTTATGTGGTAATGCTAGCATGAGCTAGTTGGTGTGCATATGGTTGTTGGTATCAATATGTTGTTGGAATAAGTCAGGTTGACCGTTGACCGCATAATGTTATATTGATTAATGAAATGATAGATGTTATATTTTGACTTTTAAATATTGTTTTGAATTTTAGAAAGTAGGTGTTTGCAACCCCGTTATGTTGCTTGATGAGATTGATAAGACGGGATCTGATGTTCGCGGTGACCCTGCATCAGCACTGCTTGAGGTTCTTGACCCCGAACTAAACAAATCATTCGCAGATCAGTATCCTTAAAAAAAATTATTATTATTATTATTTATATTTTATAATTCCTCATTGTAAGCTTTCAAATTATTATAACAATCAATTTTTGAAAAAGTATTCCTTAATTTATAATTTAAAGCTATTTAAATGTTCCTTTTGATTTATCAAAAGTGATATTTGTGGCGACTGCAAATAGATCACAACCAATTCCTCCACCACTTTTGGACAGAATGGAAGTCATTGAACTTCCTGGGTATACATCTGAAGAAAAACTTAGAATCGCGATGCGTCATTTAATTCCACGCGTCCTCAATCAACATGGCTTGAATTCTGATTTCCTTCAATTTCCTGAGGTATGTAATTCTTCTAATATTTTTTTTTATTATTCAGTTGCGTTTATATATTCATGTCATTAACAGTACAAATTTCAACCTAACCTCCCAAATTACTTTACTAAATAAATGAACTCGTTGAAATATGAAAATCACCTAGATGATCCCTCTGATTTACAGAAATAACAGGTTTGGGTACTAAGGGTTGAAAGTAACGGCTTTTGATTTTAAGTTTTCAATTTTGTAACGAGTTTGGTTATTAAGGCTAAATTACATTAATTTAGGGTGAAATGACAAAAACACCCTTTGACTTTGATCCCCGCGATCTGTAGAAAATAACAGGTTTGCGTACTAAGGGTTGAAAGTAATAGCTTTTGATTTTAAGTTTTCACTTCTGTAACAAGTTTGGTATTAAGGCTAACTTCTGCTAAATTAGGGTGAAATGACAAAAATACCCCTTGACTTTGATCCGTGTGATTTGTGGAAAATAACAGGTTTGGGTACTAAGGGTTTAAAGTAACGAGTTGGGTATTAAGGCTAAATTCCATTAAAAAAAAGAGAAATGACGAAAATACCCTTTGAACAAAATACCAGTTTTAATATCAATATATCATTTTTACATTATGGTAGGCAATGGTGAAACTTGTAATTGAGCGGTACACCAGAGAAGCAGGTGTGAGGAATCTGGAGAGAAAGCTGGCGGCATTAGCGCGTGCAGCGGCGGTAGCGGTGGCGGAGCAGGAGCACAACAACCGCCTTCCACTTAACCACCCGATTTCATCACCATTGTTGGAAAGTAGAATTTCTGCTGATGGTGGAGGCGGTGAAGTGGAGATGGAAGTTATACCAATGAGTGTTAACAATCATGAAATATCATCAAATGTGTTTAGAATCATGTCTCCATTGGTTGTTGATGAAGAAATGCTCGATAAAGTACTTGGGGTAAGTTGCAAATGAACCGGTTCAACCTTAACCCATTTTGACCCATTACCTGACCCACCCATTTTGACCCGTTTCTTGGTTTTTTTTAATAATTTGGGTGCAGCCGCCAAAGTTTGATGATAAAGAAGCGGCGGAGAGGGTTGTGACCCCTGGGGTTTCTGTTGGTCTGGTTTGGACCGCTTTCGGTGGAGAGGTTCAGTTTGTGGAGGCCACAGCGACTCCGGGAAAAGGGGATTTACACCTTACCGGGCAACTTGGTGATGTCATCAAAGAATCCGCTCAGATAGCACTCACATGGGTATATCTTATCTTCATTAGTTTTTGAGTAATTTACATATTTGGTCCCTGTGGTTTGCTGAAAGTAACAGGTTCAGGTTTTTTGCTTTCAGTATTGTAACGAGTTTGGGTATGAAGAATAACTTCCGTTAACTCTTCCGTTAAATTACGATGAAATGACCTCAATACCCTTTGACTATTTGGATAGTCGAAGTCAGATGGTGAAAAGTCAAATGGTATTTTGGTCATTTCATCGTAATTTAATGGAAGAGTTAACTGAAGTTAGGCTTCATACCCAAACTTGTTACAAAACTGAAAGCAAAAAACCTGAACCTGTTACTTTCCGCAAACCACAGGGACCAAAGATGTAATTAACAGGTTCAGGTTTTTTGCTTTCAGTTTTGTAACTAGTTTGGGTATGAAGCATAACCTCCGTTAAATTATGGTGAAATGACCAAAATACCCTTTGGCTTTTCATTTCAGGTAAGAGCGAGGGCAAGTGAACTTCATTTAGCAACCGCAGAAGAAAGTAATCTTCTAGAAGGAAGAGATGTTCATATACATTTTCCCGCAGGTGCAGTCCCAAAAGACGGACCATCAGCCGGTGTGACACTTGTCACCTCACTTGTTTCACTTTTCAGTCGCAGACGAGTCAGATCAGATACCGCGATGACAGGAGAAATGACATTGCGCGGTTTAGTTTTACCCGTTGGAGGTATCAAAGATAAGGTTAGTAACTGTTTTGACCCATTACCAACTCGCCTGTTTTTTGCACATTTATATAAGCGAGTTTTTTATTTATTAAAAAAAAAATTTTATTAGGTTCTGGCGGCACACCGATATGGGCTAAAGCGCGTTATCCTGCCTGAAAGAAATTTAAAAGATTTGGCAGAAGTGCCTTCAGCTGTTCTTGCAAGTCTTGAGGTAAATAGTCAAATAATATATACAATTATTTTGGTTTTAAAGGTCTAGATTTTACAGTTGACTTGTGAAGTCAAACATATTGATATCTGAGTTGTTTGACTTTGAATTTGACTTTTACAGATACTACTTGCTAAGAGAATGGAAGATGTACTTGAACAAGCTTTTGAAGGTGGTTGTCCTTTGAAACCTCATTCGAAGTTATAAAAAATGATTTAACAGATGTCTGCTTGAAAAGCGAGCAAGCGAATTTGTTCTCTTTGGATTTGGTTAACTGCTTGCGACGGAAGCAGCGGATCCCACGTGACAGTTATTAATTGTTTTTCGCCTTTTATTTTTCAGCAAAATGTATCATCTATTTAATGTGTAACAATCATTGTTCTTTCTAATCAGAATGTATTTATATATCTTGGAAAACAGTGAGTGAATCTATAAAGTAAATCACAAGTCAAAACAACAAATGTGGTTGAGTCAAAGGGGTAAGTCAGACCCCAAAGCTTGAAACTGACAAATATCAAAACAGATGTATCACTAGAAAATGTCAAAACAGTAATATATTGAAACTTGCAGATAAAACTATGTATGATTGCACAGTTTTATGAAAACTATGATACTATTTATCAAGATGAAAAAAGAGAAAATAGATTATATGATTCTTTAACTTTTCATAGCAACCATTTGTGATGTTATAAGATGTCACAAGACTATAAATGCAGTAGCTCCCATACTCTGTCTGCTGTAGCACAAATGCATTTGCTTAAGCACACGCTTAAATAATATATCATATGTTAATTACTAACAAAATTCATTTGGTGATAATGAATCTCATACCAGAACCCTAAATATATAGACGAAATTTATAAGATTAAGTTGATTAATATGCAATAATTCCTAACCCGGTGGCAGATCTTCAGCAATTTGTAAGTTATATAATACCCAAAGCTCATTTTTGTATTAGATGAGACTAAGTAGAAATTAAGAAAGTGATGCCTATTGGTAGAACACGCAAGCTTAGATGCAAAAAACGTAAAATAAGAGGTTAAGTGTTCATACATACGAAAGTTAAAAAGGTAGAAGAGGACTTTTTTTTATCCCTTTGAGATTTCGCCTAAAAAGAGTTGGATTATATCCAAAATGAGATCGTTTCAAAGAAAAGGTAAAAAAACAAAGCATACCGAATCATATTGTTGTAAAAACAAGAATGTTTTGGTGACAAATGATGGTGTACTAGATACTAAAATCACACAATTAAAATCCATAAACCAAATCCACACCTCTACACAAACACGATGATTATTTGTTTAAAATTCCAACTACCAATCACACGTTAAGACGGTTATATATATAAAGAGCAATAGCAAGAATTCCCGAAAGCATTATCCCTTCACACCACCACATTGCTTGCCGTTTCCTCTTTCAACATATTTCAACCAATCACCAACAACAAAACTAAATCCATTTCTGCCTCCTTCCAAATCTCTTATCTTATGGGGTTATTATCAGACAAATCTCAACCCTTGATTCACCACTTACCCATATCATGTTCAATCTGATCCCAATAACATATCATCTTCCAAAATGTTGTTATTTTGATATCATCATATTTGTAAGGGTCTAGAATAGATATAGTGATGAAAATCAAGTTGCTGATTGTATAACCCTTCACAAGAACTATAGTCACATCTTAACCCTTGTAGTGGGATGTATGTCCCTGCTGCTGTTGTTGCTGTTGCTGAGCTGGCATGTTTATCAGTTGTGAATTGTAATGCGCAAATGGCTGCGAGTACAAGGGATTCATCACACCCTGTATAATAAAATAAAAATAGTTATACTTATTTGCTCGTTATCATTCCTTACAAATGATATAAATAAATCATTAAAGATTCAGAAGCAGGACCTGTGTCTGAAGAGACGAAGTGGGGTCCGCACTGAAGTGGGCCTGTGAAGAATCATCTTGTGATGGATCTTTAAATCCGACTTGTGTAAACAAACCTTGTGAACCGTGCCCCATGTAGTCCTGTGAAAACAACATTTTACTTGGCTGTTAAAAAAGTTAAACAAAAAAAATGTAATATTATTAAAAAAGAAAAAAAATGTACGAACCTGAGACATGAAATCATTTCCGGTACCATAACGCGAAAATCCCGCTTGAGAATTCTGATTCAGAAAACTACCAGGAAACCCAGCTTGGGTTGCGGGAGTTGAATAGTCGACACCGTATCCACCTTGAGAAGCCTGAAACACGAGTTTCATAAATTAAAATCATTTACATGAATTTTTGTTTGTCAGTTTTATTTCAATAAGGTAGCATTTTAACCTTACAAAACAAAACAACAATAATATTAATAAGTAACAATTACCTGTGTGGAAAGATCAGCAATGTTATATGGAACGTGAGATCCTTGACTTTTAAAATCATCACCCAAGAAATCCTGATTTGTTATTTTAAAACAACAAAACATTATTAAAAAAATAAAATAAAAAAAAAGTGGTGGATGAATAGAGATGGTAATTTGACTTGTAGGTATAGGTCAAACATGTAAAAGTAAAAAAAGCAGGTTATAAACACACGCATTATTTCTGCTGATGCAATCGTATAGAATCGCACCGCACCATCCAATGTGCTGCTGATGCGTGTGTTTTAAAACCAAGGACGAAATATTTGATTAAGTATATAATTTTAATTTCTGGACAAAACATGTTTTTCCAGTCAACCTGATTGTTACAACTTGCGTAGAAAATAAATTTGTTTTACCGACCTATTTTGTCGCCTCTAAATATAAACACGTGGAAGTAATTTTTCAGTTAATTACAATACCTGTGACATGCCGCCAACAGAAAAACCATCACGAAAAGCCTGACTTGGGCCTTGAGTCATCTATTACACGCAACAAAAAAAGATTTCAAACAAAAAATCCAGAAATGAAGAATAATCAAAGGGCGAAATGGTAAAAGTACTAACATTAGAAACATATCCAGGCTGAGATAAGGGACCACCAGGGGACGGTTGACTATTTGGGTTTTCCATAGGGAAGTTAAAACTAGACCCCATGCCTGCACCTATTGGCTGCTGTGAGCCTTGTTGGTGAGGAATATGACCCACGTTACCCCTGCCGCTACCAAACCCGCGGTTCGCAGGTGGTGGAACATGAGCAACACCACCAAACGGCCCGTGTATTGCACCGCGAGTTGGTATCGTGTAAGGCTGAGGACCACCGTGATAAGGTGGAATAGGCACACGAGACATTGGAAACCCAGCGGGATGCAGACCGGGTTTGTGAGTCCCGTTAGGTGCGCCAGGTGGCATGTATGAACCTGTATACATAAAATAATAATAATCCAGAGGGTAACTTTATAAAAACATGCTCATTTAATTAAAAAAAAAAGTAGAATACCCCTAGAACGAGTGTTTCTTCGATCAGCACCAGGATTTGTTGATCCGAAAGTGTCGTTAGGTACAATACCGGGCCCACCACCAAAGAAAAACCTTCGGTCATTGTACATCTGTGTCAAAACAAACCATAGATATCACTACATATTAAATTATTACTAGACAAATAAGTTCAAAATAATAATAAGTAACAAAATATTCAACCTTTTTTGGCTTCTGAAATTGAACCATACTTTGCTTCAAGTTGTTCAAAGGTCCTTCCACCAAACATTCATGTTCCTGCTCAAATATATATAATAAAAATGTTACATCTATAGTGTATCTGAACAATATTGGAAATGAAAATATATGAGTAAAAGTAAATAATATAGCATGTAGATTATTCTACCTTATAGTGAGTGAGTAACCCATTCCATAACGGTTGTTTGCTAAGAACTTTAGGGTTACCAAGAATTACGATACCATAACGAGCACGAGTAAGTGCAACATTAAGCCTGCGTGGATCGTTTAAAAATCCAATACCCTAACCAAACAAACACAAAATCATTAAGTAATTTTATATACTTTAACCACTAACCAAAACTTCAACAGATTTTAAATGGAATAACATAATGTAGTAAGTAGTAACTAGTAACATACCTGATGTTCATTACTTCTCACGCATGACAAAATGATGTAATCTTTTTCCCTCCCTTGAAATGAATCCACACTCGCAACCTGAAAATAGTAAGTTAAGAAAGTCTTGATCTATTATAGAAAAATTGATAAAATGTGAATTTACCTCGATGTCCTTGTAAAGCTGTTGTCTAAGTGCACCATTTCTTGACATGTAGTTAACAATGTATGCACGTTGGCCTTCGTATGGTGTTATAACCCCAATCTGAATAACATTTAAAATTAAATACATATGTTTGTAAATGGTATAAGGTCAAAGAAGAATTGGTCAAACTTATATTACCTGGCTTGGAACAACACCACTTCTTAGGAAAGTGGTCACTATTTTTTCAACATTTGCAGCCTCAGTCCTGTTAAGATACGATGTCCCACTAGCACTAATTTCTTCTTGTCCCATCTACAATAAATGTGATATGATAAATACATGATTAAATATGCAGTTATATATCGTACATTTTAACCGAGCATTATTTATAGTGTTGTAAAAATTGCTACGCGTCAGTCAGACAGTGGGGTACCGACTAGCGATTAATCAGGTTATCAGAATTAATAAGAATTAATTCAAACTTATATAAATAGATACACACACACACTTTTTACCAATTCTAATTCATATTTTGACCTGTTTGACCAATTTTTACCACCTAATCAGAACTAACAAGAATAATCAGCTAATTTTTCAAACTTTTATATATCACTTTTTATAAATATTGACTCAGTTTTTTACCAAATTGACCAATTATTGACCGATTTTAACCACCTTCTCATTTTATGGCTGATTAGATGAAATCGCTAATGGTGGACCACAAATTACCGATTAATCCTGATTTTTACAACACTTTTATGTTAATAGAAGAATAATATTAAAAGGGCATACCTGAACATAGAAGAACATGGGGCGGTTTGGTACGGGCCAAGGAAAGTCAATGCCTGTTGACTGTCTTTCGTTTATGGTGACTCCATTTTGGAGAGTACCTTCATAGAAGTTATTAGATGGAAATTCTGAAAGTGATGGATGCATACGATATTGAACTTGTAATCTGATCGGTTTTACACCAAGTAGCACGAGTCGCTCAAATAGACTCTGAGCTAACCCAGCGCGTGCTGCTTTCTTGCACATGATGACTGGACCAAGTTGACAATGGTCACCAACAAGAACAACCTGTACAAACCAATTATTTTGCTACAATAAATAATTACAAAAAAAAAGCACCATTGTCTAATATCTGTAAATATGTACCTGTTTTGCCCCTAGAACTAGAGGTATAAGACATTCAGGCTCAGTTGATTGGGTAGATTCATCAATAAGCACCTGCATATAGTTTAAAAAAATGTCAATCAGAAAAAAAAGGTAATTATAATCATGGGTGTTATGGAATCATGACAAGTTAACCTGACGAAATCTAAAATTTGCCAACCGAGGATCTCCAGCACCAACACATGTGCAACAGATGACATCAGCACTCTGAGAAATCTCACGTTCAGTAGCCCGTTTTAATGCTTTATATTTCTTTTCATCACTGCTTGATAACTCCCCTGTAAAAATTTAAAAATAAAATTAAAAATAAAAATAGAAGTAAACTTTATGATTAAAAAGATGCATGGATTTGTTGAAACTCACCTTGTTCATCTTTCAATTGTTGCAGCTTGTGAAGTTCACTCTTTTCAGATGTATCAAGATGTCGAACCTTAAATAAAAAAATAAATTCAAGCAATTAAGTAAAATAAAGCATGTAAAGATCGCAAATGAATAAAACTTTGAAGCCCTCTCAGACAAACAAACCTGATAATGAAGCGTCAAATGCTCGACAGGTGAACTCACAGCTTCCCTTGATTTTGCACACAGCCTTACAACCTGATTATACATATTAAACATTTATAGAAAAAAAAAATTAATAAAATAAAAAATAAGTGATTTAAGTTACCTTTAAGCCAGTGGCACTAATCTTCTCTGCAAGTTGGTCTACAGCCACATTACTTGGAGCACATACCAAAACCTAATTTAAAAGTTGGATAATCATCATCTATCATAACATCATCATCATCATCATCATTATATCATCATCCAAAGAATAATACCTGTCCTTGGCCTTGTTTAGCCATATGATAAACCAATGCAGCAGAAGTAACTGTTTTACCAGTGCCAGGTGGACCTTGAATTAAACTTATTGGCCTCTGAAGAACACTTTTTACAGCAAAAACCTACCAATAATGCAGCAAGTCAACAGTTATTAACACATAACTAAAGATATATATACTATGTATATATATATACATATGTGTATGTGTGTGTGCAATGAAGAAACCATACTTGAGATGCATTAAGCTCTGGAAGACCGGGTGCACCAAAACGACGTGGTAACGCGTTACGAACCATTTGCATCTCAACCTCATGGCCTAATAGATGATGGTATATATATCTGCATAAAGTATTTTCAAATTGTCAAAAAAGATTCCTAAAAAAGCGTCATTAAATGCACGTAAAAATTTATATGCAAGCCAATGATATATAACCTACCCACTGACACTTGTCTCATCAACAGCAAAATTTTTCATAGCCCCCTGCATCCGATCAAAACTTGTGCTTTTCCATACAAAGTCAACGCTAAAACCATGATTCAAGTCAACAGGAACGCCCTACAGATTAAATTAAAATAAGTGGTGCTACTAACAAAAAATATTAATCATGATATATTGATGTTGGTATATAAGTATATAACTAACTACCTGACTTGCACGAAGCTCAAGTGCAACCTCCTCTTGTGCAGTTAGCTTTATCTAAAACAACAAAAATCAAAAAACACCATAAGGTCATGAAGAAAATGCATACGATATGACAAACAACTAACCACGCGCAAACACATACCACATGTCCAACTGACTGCCAGGCTGGATGTGCTGGGTCCCCCGAGTATCTAAGTCTTAACTCATCACCAGGTACAAGGCGTAACTCATTGTCTTCCTACAGTTTTATTAAAAAAAATTGGATTTGTATCAAACTGAATATGATGATAAGCTTACAAAAATATAAAAATGGTGTGTAATGAAGCACCTTTGGGAAAACAAAATATGCAACGCGTTTCTTGTTGAGACCAATATCCCACCGAATTGTGAGATTGTCTTTACTTTGAGATTCTTTCATCATCTATCAAGCAAAATAGCAAACATTTCAAGATTCAAGTTACCATGGTTGCATCAAGAGAAAAAAAATTAAAAGAAGTACATCTTACTTTATCATAATCGGCTTCAAGCTTAATAAGTGGTGCGAAAACATTTTGATACTGCAATTGGAAAGAAAACCAAACATGAAGAATTACCATTTTATCGTCAACTCTAAAATGAACGTCTAAAAATGTGTTATAAATGTTATAAATGCATTATCAGGAATAAACTGAAAGTCTTGAACATTGAACCTGATAAGCATCTTCATACTTTATGGCTACAGGTTGAGGTTCATCATCTACACCAGGTTTCTCAAGATCTTCTAAAGTTGCATCAGGGTTCGTCTTCCAAAGCTCTTCAACCTTGTTGATTTGTTGAGCACTGATCTGGCGGGCCCGCAGTTGCTCTGTTTCAGATGGAACCTGCACAAAACATACTTCTCAATTCCTGGTTTTACACTTTTGAAATTATAAACACGAACATATAGAATAGATAAAGTAATATGGTAACCTTAACAAGCCACTGCAAGAAACATCTATCATCAATAAGTGGACACCATTGACTCAAATCCCAGTTCATATCTTTTAAAGAATTAAGATTAAGGCAAGGTTCCCTGCAAAGAAGAACAACCACACTCTCTGTTTTGGCTGAAATAAATCCCAAAATGAAAACATTTCGACATCCGCAATTGTAGCACTCAAGAATCGTCTCTCCCAACGGACTGTCTTTATGAAGACACACTTCTTTGTGTTTAGCTCGAACCTGAAAACAAACATACCAATATATGAATCAAAGCTTAACAAACCAATGTCAATTCCAAAAACACATCGAGCAGTGACAATATATGCTGTTTGATAAGAATTCTGTAATAGATTATAATCAAGTAATGAAGAAATCAAATTAGGGCTTACCAAATGATTAACAATGTGAGAACCAGAAGTATTCCCCCTGGAATTACAGAACCATTTCCGACACGACGGAACGTTACACCTTACAACACACGCCGGATTCTGCACCCCGCAATACCTACACGCATGTTCCATGAAATCCCCCTTCGAATACTCGTAACCTTCATCATCCCCTGTCTCTTCGAAATTCAATCCGCTCATCCCGGCAGCTAGGGCATCAACAGCAGATGCCTGATGATTGTTACTATTATTATTATTCCCTCTACCACCACCGCCCTTGCCGGAACTCGCGGATACAGGGGAAGCGTTGCTGTCGGAATGATGATCGACGGCGGTCGTTGCGTCGACGGTTATGGAGTCTAACGGTGTCGGCCATACTGATGATGATGGTGAAGATCGAACGGCGTTAGGCTGTGAGAGCTCGTGAAACTCCGGGTAATCGAAATCCTCGTCGCCTTGAGTGTTGAATTCGAGAAATGTGTAGGCGTCGTCGTGACCGGTGTCCGGCTGCGACGCCGTGTCGTAGAGGTTGTTCGGTTGTGAATCCATTGTTGTGATCAGAATTATTGTAGAAATTAGGGTTTCGATAAGATAGAGAGACGAAAAAGGGAGATTGATTGTTGATTTGTAAGGATTAATTAGGGTTCTATGAGATGAAGAAAAACGATTTTCAAGTACGATAGAAAGAGGGGTGATTGTTACAGGGTTGTGTTTGTATAGGTGAGTGAAGGCGTGTTGAGTTGACTCGTTTTGTGGGTTAAACTTTGCACGTGAGATACACGTGAGATTTCAACTTAAAGGTCAATGGAAATATTATTTTTCTCTCGCAAAGTTTGGATTATGATTGAACAATACATAGAAATCTATAATATGTTAGGATTCTTCTTGGTCATGTATGACATATGTTTGTTTAGGACAGTAAAAGAGAGACATTTTAACATGACTTACGTCAAAAATTTAATTTTTTATGTTTGAATAACGATGATGAATTGAGCATGATGGTGAATGTGAAGGCTGTTAGGAGACATCATCGAGTATGAGGAAGAGGTGAAAACAGGGTACAATGATAGGATGAGGAGTCATGTGAATCAAGTGACCGTGGCCGGTAATATCATGTGGTGGATGATGATGGTGGTTAGTCGATGAAGGCAAAAGGAAATTGATCTTTGTTGAAGCGAACATAGGGAGCATTGTCAAAGCACTAAAGTAAATACACAAAGGCAAGAAAAATGCACAACATTGGTGATGGTTTAGGAATGTATTTGATGAAAAAGAAAATGATAGCAAACCCCAAAAAAGAAGTAATCAACAAGCACTTCAGTAAATGTGAAAAGATACATGATTGTCAAGGTGTGAGATGACATGTGAGCATTTAGCTAAACAACTACACCATCAATGCGAAATTCAATAACGTTGAGGGACATAAAGTTGAGAAAGGAAATGAGACTTATTCAACAATATTGGAAATGCTACGTTTAACAAAACCATACTGCTCGTTGTACAATGACAAGACATTTGGAGAATAAAACCTAACGACTAGAAAAATTGATGAAGTTGTGAATATCACCTCCACATTTAGTTCATATATTTTTTAGTTTATTGTTGAATTGTCATTAAATCATCATAGAAGTTTTAAAGGTGAGGCACAACTCAAATTTTCGAAGCGCATGAGTATCCAAAGATAAAACAAATCCATGACTTAAGCATTACAATTCACAACAAACGAAGTCTAAAATATAATTACTATGAGCCTATGAAACTCAGAACATATTTCCCTTGTTCGGGATTATACAGAGTTAATAAAGGCTTAATACCAACAAGATGAGAAAATCTATCATACTTATCTAATAAAAGAGAGTTAAGGTAGATGGTATGATGTTGATGTGTCATCATCTTAGAGTATCCAAATAAAGATAATAATGTAATTTTTGGAGATGATGATGTAATCTAGAGAGAGAAGATAAAAACACTTAAAATTAAGAGTTGTACAATATATCAAGCATAATGTACAATTGCTTAAACACAACTCCAAAAGCCCTGCCTAATCCAGTCATTTTGAAAACCGCGGTACTTTTTGAAAAATTTGAAATTTGAATTAAAGCTCCGGTCAGACTTTGAAACTCCAAAAGCCCTGCCTACTCTTTTATCTTTTTCTATATCGTACCATAGAGGAACTCGCGGCAGCCCTCTTCGGCAACCACCTCCGGTCAGACTTTGGCAGCGGCACAACCGCATCCCTTGTGAAGAAACCAACAAAGACCAGCGGCGACGGTGGTCGCAAGGCAAACCGGCGATGCTTTACGGCAGTGGTGGCGCCGCATCCCTTGTGAAGAAACCAACAAAGACCAGCAACCGATCGTCTTCTGCCTCTGATTCCTCCAAGGAGCCCTAGCGCTCCGTCTTCTACCTCTACTTCTAAAAAAACCCTAGCGCCACTATGGAGAACCACCATATTCATGTTGATGGTTTGTTAAATCAACATCTTTGTTTCACAATTATTGATTACTTTCATTATTCCAACCGTAAAACCTTCATCATTAATGATTTTCTTTATTCAATCTTGTGATACGACGTCTTTTATACATAGTAGGGAGCATCTTCATTCATCTAATTGCTTATGGACTATATATTCCATTACAGGTGCTTCAATTTGCTTCTAAAATTTACATACAGTCGATTTTTGTGTTTCTAATATTCGTATGGGGTTTCGTTTAACAAATTTCGGTCTTCGTTGATTTTTTCATTACTTGGATTAACTGATTTGGGTTTTTAATTTGGTTTGAAGGTTTTCCGTCACATATTAGGGTTTTATATTCCACGTTTCTATGACTTAATGGAAGACAAATGCGTATGCGAGTCAAATGTAGTCAAATGCGAGAAACATCTTTTTCTTCACCTAGATGTACTTTGTTTTAATTTTTGAGTGCTTCGGTATTTGATGATGTGGAAAATTTGTAATTTTGGGCTTAGTTGTTTGATGATTTTCCTGTGAGCACTTCATCATTTTGATTTGTATTTTTTTTTTCAGTAATTATTTGGTTAAATGAGGA
>WOUH02000022.1:8782220-8793651 GCA_009936405.2 Stevia rebaudiana | reverse complement strand
TAGGATACCGTTTTGAGCGCGGTTTTCGCCTACGTTCATTATTTTCCGTTCCGCATCTAACCCCATTGGTTTCATCTCCAAAGGAGATGTCGGGATTTTGAGCCTCCAGAACGTTATACAGTTTTTCGCGTAACTTTCAAACCGTAGCTCAAACTGAAATTCTGATTACACTCAAATGAACCTAAATTTATAGTGGAATACAATGATAATATAAAATTCATATAATCATCGTGTTACAGATGGCGTATTCCCGGAATACGTGTAGTCAAAGGTCGGAAAGTCACCGGTTAACTGCCGGAAAAAGGCCAATTGTTATAAGTTGCCACTCGCGTGTTTGGTTAGGTTTTGGTTCTATCTTAATGGGGCGCCACGGTGGTTTCCATTCGACCAATCTAATGGCATTTGGAGACATTAAAACGGACCGCCACAGTTGCCCGGATTTTTGTTCATGATCAAACTGTGAATTGAATTGAAGTAGTAATTGGTGTATCGTGTGAACATGATGAGGCTGATTTTGGTGGCTAATTGTTTGTGGCTTATGGTGAAATGCCATGGGGTGGGGTGATACTACGGACACATGAACATGAACTACAACTGGCACCACCTTCCTCACGACACATTCTTTAGCAACAACCGTGAAGCTCATTTTTGGATTAATGAGATTGGGTGGCGGGCTAGTAGCAGGTATACTCAGTTCGGTGACAAGCACTGCGAATGGTTTAGGGGACGACTTTGAAAGCGGTGGTTGTGGTGGTGGGCTGCCATTGGTTTTCACGGTCGGTAGACCAAATGGCGGTGGTGGTGTTTTCAATGGCGGTGAAGGTAGTGGTGGCATCGGAGCCAGTGGTGAAATCTTGGTAGAAACTATAAAGAGTGGTTATGCGATTAACAAGATGGCCCATGGTTTGTGATTAAACATCATTTTTGGAATGGATGTTCTCCATGATTTTGTTTAGAGTTGCAATTTGGGCAGAACGGTGGTGTGAAGCAGCGGTGGTGGCGTCAACAAGTTGTGTGAGTTGCTTGGTTATGGATGGCAGTGATTCATTGGTGGAGTAGGTGTCTCTGTGAGGCGACAACTTGGAGGTTTGAGACGAAAATGAAAGCACCAAATGATAGGAACCGATTCGAGATGGTCAATCTCTCAAGATATAACCTTTGAGCGGGTTAGACTCCAAAGAAATAGATAAATGAAATAGAATGTTTTGCAACAATTTTCTTCTTCTTCATTACTCGAAATGGGAGAAAAATGTTTCTTGATTGCAATTTGCATGAATGTTTCTTCTTCTTCTTATTCTTCTCCCAGGTGGAGTCTCGCTCGGAGCAAAAAAAATGCTCTTGGGTGAGACCTATGGTTTTCCCACAAAGTGGGTTTCCTCTTGCATTGGTGGGGCGGGGTCGCCATGCTTTCAGTGATTTCACTGGGCGGAAGGCTGATCTGTTTGTCAGGGTGAGGCCGGGCGACCACACTATTTGCTGTTAAAAAAAAATAATTTAAGGAGAACATGGGATAATGCAGAAACTAACTAAATGCATGCAACTAATTAGTAAAAATAATTAAATAGTTGATAATAATTTATTTGAGTATGCTTCATCCGTAACATCTTGTGAGGAGTCGTTTTGGACCTTTTGGCGCGTATCATATTTAGTGTGATAATATCGGACCTGAAAAGTAACGGAAGTTACACCTTGTTTTAGTAATTATTCATTATAGTAATTCTATCTTGTGAAAAAATAGTTTTTTTGTTTAGGGATGTGTATTTGATATATAATATTATTTATGTTTTGAATGTTATTATGAAGTATACACTTATGTTTTTGAGATGTTTACACATTTTGGTTATTTCAAACGTTTATAGTGATATAACAGTAAGCAAAAGAAATGTATTTGGAAATCCCTAATTACTCAAGTACGAACATAATGACTAATACCTAACACACAATTACATGAAAAATACATGACAGGTATTTGTATAGAACACGTATTACAATCGGGCATGAAACTGTCATAACCAATAACCATCCCATAAACGTAAACTAAAATTACAAATTATCGTCCCATAAACAAAACCTAAATAAGAGCAGTCCCACTGTCCTCTCTAATATTAGGGGTGTTTGGGATTACTTATTTAACTAATGTACATGTCTCAAGCGGTGAAAATATATACATAATTATTTATATAGGCAGTTGCATACCTAAATAGCTCTTCTATAACCGTACGTATTAAACACTTTGAGTTACCGAACTGACTCGGTTTTTTTTTTTTTGCAATTCCTAATTGCTTCGTAACTGTATATGTAAAGTTTTGGTTGGACAGATGGGTGGCGATTCTCGAGTATGCAGTTCCTCTCCTCTAATGTTTAAGTGGGAACAAATGAAAACTATCTCCATTCGTAAGTGCCACTCCTATGATTGGGAATTCAATCAGTTGGCTATGAAGGTCGCACCGAGTTCCCATCCCTATATAAGACATTTAAGGCAATTGACATCCTACCAAAACCTACTCAGCAATATCCCCCATCTCGGTTCGACTCGTAGGCCTCCAGAAAAATAATCTTATATATGGTCTTGGTGTGACAATATTGAGGGCGATCAAATTGTTCACTACATTATAACCACAATAGTTACCCACTAGTTAAGAATCCCTAATCAGGAAAAGTGAAAAAACACGAGAAAACATGTATTGACAAGCAACACGTTGTATATCATTTGTATTTATGCTTTTGGTTTTCTTGCACCTGAGACGGTAAAGCTATTTAGTCGAGTACAACGAGTCATGCATAATAAATAGGACCCTTAATCTATAAATGTAGTTTTTGAAAGATTTAGTTTATCCATATTAACACTGATTACATTATATTGTAGTTGCAAAAGATCATATTAACACCGATTACGTTGTAGAAAAATGTTGATTTTTGTTACATATAAAGAAACTGAACATTATTAATTTTTAAACAGTCACTAATATCACTGATCAAAGCACAATGAGTCAATAATGACTTCTCAACTGTGAACTGACTTCGACTTATAGAAAAAAGTCACATGCAATCAATGTGGATGGTGAGAGTGATTTTACGTGGACCGTGATACCTAATAAATTCCATTTTAGCCATTTATTTTCATGTCCCACACCCATAAGGCCATAATGTCGGTAGAGAAAAATGTAACATTTTCATATATTTCTTATCTATAATAATGGTACATGTCTTATTGGTATGAATATGAATATAATATATCCTATAAACTAATTGAAGTATGTATGTTTTTTTTTACTATGGGATTGTTTGTTTACCTCTTAACAGACTCTTAATGGTTCAGAGATCTTAATGGTTCAGTACTTAATGATTCAGACTGTTTGTTTCGCGAGCAGATGTCTGAATGATTAAGACATTTGCCTCTTAATGGTTAAGTATTATACTTAGTCTGAATGGTTAAGAGCTCTTATCTGAATTGGTCAAACATTTTCCTTTAAACAATTAAGCATTATATTGCCTCTTAATGATTCAGACCTCTTACTGATTCAGTACTTAATGATTTAGATCTCTTAGTGGTTCAACATTTACCTATTTAGAAGTTGCCAAACAGCCCCTATGTTTTGTTAAATATTATTTTCAATCTTGCATCTTACTGGTTCAACATTTACCTATTTACACATTTACCCATTTACAAGGTGTAACGTTTTCTTATCGATAGATAGAGTGTTGAAGCTCTTAAGGTTAATGCTCGAGTCTTGTCTATGAAAAAATAGTATAAAAAAATTGTTTTTTAAAAAAAATAGATTGAACATTTAATGTTATATATTATAAAAACCTAACATTTTAATCTTGATGATTTATTTTTGAATATTTTCAAGTATTTATATTATAAAATAAGTGATTTAAATGAAACAAATTTGCATCTTAGTTAATATTTAGTTGTTTTAGGTTGACTTGAACTTAATAATTATACATCTTGATTATTGTCTATTGAATCTTATTTAGATTGAATAGAAAAATATTATCATTAAATAATAATGAAGTTATTTTCTATAGTAAAATATATACGAGTGACTTTGCTATATCCCCACCAAAAGTTAAAAAATTAATTATAGAGTCATTTATTTGGTTATTACAAATTTTTTTAGCAACTTTCCAAAACGAATTTAACTCGATAAAAGGAATTCAACTCCAAAATTGTTATAACGGCCGCGATAAAAACGTCGTCAAAAGCACTATATAAACTTAAATCTCCGTCCAGTCTGTCCACCAGATCTCCACCGTCACCGACCGCCGTCGTCGGATTCCGTCAACCTTAGATTCAATATTATATAATTTATCAATTCATCTAACATTATAAAATCACCCTACTGCAAATCTTTCACACTCTACTTAGCTACTAGCGTCTTTCGTTATCCGTGAAACCATCTTTTTCTGATGCTAAAGTTGGGGCAAAAGTTAAATTGAAGCTCAGATCTGTGTTTTAGTCGATCAGGTACTTTGAATATATGTGCTAATCGATCATACTCGCACAATTTCAAATTTAGTACTTGTAGTTGATGTTGCTATGTGTTTGTTGATTTGCTCTAGTGAACTCGCTAAATTTGTTATTTTATGATCGTATAAGCTATATTGTTGGAAAAGGATTCATAAACTGAGATTTAAGTTGTTGAAGTGTTCTCCTTTTCAACTGTTATGAATTAGTGAATCATTAATGGTGGTTTGTGATGGATTTTTCGAAATCAGATTAGGTTTAAAGGATTCATATCTTGCTTGTTCAGCTTGATCTAGTATCTATATGTTTTGGTTTGGTTTAGTTAGTTGTTTGTGCCACATTAGGATAAGTTTTCTGCAGTTTAGATTCCTTTTCTGGAAATCCAAAATTAGTTAGTTTCTTTCTTGATCTAGTAAACACTTATCATCTGGATCTCTGTGTATTTCTGTCTTAATGAATGCAATGTTTCTGTTTATGGTAAGATTTGAATCTGCATGACCAATCATTACAAACCATTTGCACAATTAATTCTAGTCCACAAAATTTCTCATTTTTGTTATTTTAGATATTTAACTACAAGTAGCATTCTTGTATGACCATGTGTCAAAACTACTACACTTCTTGTCAAACTTTTTTTTTTTAGTTCTTGGATGTATAGACAGGAAAATGAAACAAAGATCAAAAACTAATTATGTCCTTAAGTCTAGTTTAGTCTGACACTTGCAAGTATATAAATAAAAATTGATATTCTTAATCTCTTATTAAATCATGCTTCCAACTATGTTTATCTGATATGTGATTGAATCATGTTTCTAACTATGATTATTTGATGGTTGACTTTATTTTAGGGTCCTGAAGCACAAAATGGGGTCTAAAAACCATCCTCCAAATAGAAGAAGAAGTCCATTATCTATAATCATTGTGTTTGGACTCTGCTGTTTCTTTTACTTGTTAGGAACATGGCAAAAAAGCGGTTTTGGAAAAGGCGACAGTATCGCAATGGACATAACCAAAAAAACCGAATGTCAAGATGACTTTTCTACCCTTGATTTCAGCCCTCATCACAGTATTCCAATTCCCGATTCATCAAAACCAAAATCCAAAATGTTCAAATCATGTGATGTCAAATACACATACTACACACCCTGTCATGAACAAGATCGCGCCATGAAGTTCACTAGGGAAAACATGGTTTATAGAGAAAGACATTGTCCCCCTCAGGAAGAAAAGTTAAAGTGTTTAATTCTAGCTCCAAAAGGGTATTCTAGTCCATTTCCGTGGCCAAAAGGGCGTGATTATGTTCATTATGCTAATGTGCCTTTTAAACATTTAACTGTTGAGAAGGCGAATCAACATTGGGTTGAGTTTCAGGGCAATGTTTTTAAGTTTCCAGGTGGCGGAACGATGTTTCCTCAAGGTGCAGACGCGTATATCGATGAACTTGCGTCAGTTATCCCGATTAAAGATGGATCTGTTAGAACAGCTTTGGATACTGGTTGTGGGGTAGGTTTACTTAACATTTAACAATCTGTTAATTATCTGTCTCAGGTTTTGTTTATTCTTAATGACAATTTTGATTTCTTAACATAGGTTGCAAGTTGGGGTGCTTATTTGATGAAAAGAAACGTGTTAGCAATGTCATTTGCACCAAGGGATAATCATGAAGCACAAGTGCAATTTGCTTTAGAACGTGGTGTACCTGCTATTATTGGTGTTCTTGGATCAATCAAACTTCCATTTCCATCAAGATCATTTGATATGGCTCAATGTTCGCGGTGTTTAATACCATGGGGAGAAAACAGTGAGTAATTTAACTTTTGGGTTTTCATCTAGTAGTATACAATGTAAACTTGTTCACATTCTAAAAATTTGAGTAAATTACTCGGATGGTCCTTGTGGTTTGCACAAATTTCACTTTTGGTCTCTAGGTTTGAAAAATTATCCTTTTGTTCCCACCTCTTTGACAAATTGTAACAGTATTGGTTTCTGAAATGAATATTCATTAAAGATTCGGTTAAGTGGGTGTGAAATTAGTTACCATTATACTTTTCTTAGTTAAAAAGAAAAAAAAAATTGTAATTTCACAGCCACTTACATGAATCTTCTAACAAATATTCATGTCAGGGACCAAAAGTGTAACAATTTGTCAAATAGTAAATTACTCGGATGGTCCTTGTGGTTTGCAGGAGTATCACTTTTGGTCCCTAGGTATAAAAAGTTATCCTTTAGGTCCCAAATCTTTGATAAATTGTAACATTTTTGGTCCCTGACATGAATACGTATTAAAAGATGCGGTTAAGTCGGTGTAAAATTACCATTATACTCTTCTTAGTTAAAAAGATAAAATGGTAACTTTACAGCCACTTAAACGAATCTTGTAACGAATATTCATGTCAGGGACCAAAAGTGTTACAATTTGTTAAATCATTGAGACCAAAAGTGAAAATTTTTCAAAACGATAGGGACCATCGGAGTACTTCACTCTAAATTTTTTAAAAAAGTTTATAAAAATGCATATTATCATGATGAACATGAACTTATGTGCAGATGGAATGTATTTAATGGAAGTTGATAGAGTTCTTCGACCTGGTGGATTTTGGATTTTGTCGGGTCCTCCAATTAATTGGAAAACTTATTATCAGACATGGAAACGGTCAAAAGAGGATTTGAAGGCGGAACAAAGAAAGATTGAAAAACTCGCTGAGAGTCTTTGTTGGGAAAAGAAATATGAGAAAGGAGATATTGCTATTTGGAGAAAAAAGGTGAATGCTGAATCATGCCAAATGAATTCTGCAGATTTTTGTAAATCCAGTGATGGTGATAATGTCTGGTGAGTCACGCAGCTTCTTAGATTTTTCTCTTTTTATTATAGTAATTAAAGAATACCAAAAAGTAAAATAAAAATCGATTATTAATATTAATTCCCCCATGCTTCATGTTTAGCTTTATTTGAATTGTGCATATTTCTTTTGTTTTTATCAAAGTTTTGATGACTAAATGCTGAAAAATCATTTTTATGAGCCTGAAAATGAATTAGCAACATCTGAATGCAATTTTAGGTGAATAAAATGAGTAATTATATGTATTATTTCATTTTTAACCTTTAATGTATCATTATATTAATATAATGAATAATTTTTTTTTTTTATCATCTTTTTGTATGATGAATTAGACAATTTTAGGTCCTCCAGACAAATGAGCCATCAAGACCATATTGGTCATTTATAGTGATCATTTTTATATAATTATATTAAAATTGTTCAGGTAAGTGATTTTGAGTCTTGGTTTTTTAAAAGTTATTAACTTGTGATATAATTAATTTAGGTACAAAGAAATGGAAGCATGTGTAACTCCATATCCTAAAGTCAAGAATGCGAATGAAGTAGCAGGAGGCGAGTTAAAAAAATTTCCAGCAAGGCTACAAGCAGTGCCACCTCGTGTATCTAAAGGATTAATTCCAGATATTTCTGTTGAATCTTATCAAGAAGATAGTAAACTTTGGAAAACATATGTTGGTACTTACAAAAAGGCGAATCGGTTAATTGGTACTTCAAGATATAGAAATATTATGGATATGAATGCTGGTCTTGGAGGATTTGCTGCAGCAATTGACTCGAATAAATTATGGGTTATGAATGTGGTCCCCACCATTGCTCCAAACACATTGGGTGTTGTCTATGAACGAGGCCTTATCGGTATATATCATGACTGGTGAGTTTTACAAATCTTATTATTTTTTCGCAAATTGGATTTTAATAATCCCAACTTTAACCTATTGGTCTGTAATAGTCCCAACTTAGGAAATTGTTACCACAGTCCCAACTTATATATCATTTACTAGTAACAGTACCCAGCTAACGGTACCTAACTCTGTTCATAATGCTGAAGTGACATGCTGGCATGGCAAAATTTTGCTGACTTGGCATTATGTCATGTCAGCAATATGCTATCCGAGTTAGGTTCTGTTAGTTAGGGACTCTCATAGGTAACTGATATAAAAGTTGGGATTGTTTGCCTTATAATATTACGCGTTGAAATGTGTTAGGTTCGGTTGACCCGTCAACACTTTTTGTCAAGTTCTTTATAAAATTATTATAAATTAATAAATTATTAATACATTAGTTAAAAATGAAAATTCAATATTATTACATTAATATTCTAAATCTTTAAATTTATGATTCAAGAGGTTATATGAACAAAAAATAAAATTTGGGTAACTTCTACTCCCGTTAGATATATTTCTAAACTCATTTGACCTCGTTTGAGATGAAACAAAACCAAAATCGACCCGTTTATTAGTAAATGGGTCCAAATTTCCACCTTTGCATATGATACTTTATGCTTTATTTTGTGAAATAATTTACATATTGAGATAACTATCATTAAATTTGTTGTGTAAATTAATTAATTGTTGTTTGTCTTTCAGGTGTGAAGGCTTCTCAACTTACCCACGAACATACGACCTTATTCATGGCAATGGTGTATTCAGCTTGTATGAAAACAAGTAAGTACCGAATTTTAATAATTAATAATCACCATTATTCCAATTTTACCCTTTATGCTCCTGCTAAATCAATAATAACAAAAAAACTAGATGCATATTCGACTCGAGTAATTCTTATTATCAAGCTAACTTTAAACCGTGGATTTGAACATTTTGAATTACAAATCTGCATTTATAAACAGATGTGATCTGGAAGACATTCTTCTAGAAATGGATAGAATATTAAGACCCGAAGGTGCAGTGATTCTGCGCGATGAAGTAGACGTGTTAACAAAGGTGATGAAGATTACAGCTGGCATGAGATGGGATGTTAAATTATTGGATCATGAAGACGGACCGTTTGTTCCTAAAAAAATCTTTGTCGCGTCTAAACAATATTGGGTTGGTACCAAAGGCAATGAGACATCAAGTGAGTAATTTTATTAAAAAACTTGTCATTTTAGTCTACAAAACTAGTGTTTTTATATATTTTTAATAGTCAAAGTCAACAAAATTGAGATTTGCGTTCGTCGTCTATAGGTTCAAAATGGAACTTAAAGGGCATATGCTTATCTTTATGTGTCTGTTATTGTAGATGATCATAAATTATTTCATAGTGTTTGTAAACTTTTACCTTATGACATGTTTATCAATTGTCAAAAAACTGTGTTTTTAAGCCCCTTTACCACTAGCAGTTATTATTCTTTAAAAATTTTTATTTGTGTTGTTTAGATTTATAATAATTTTGAATTATCAGATTTGGAGTATGCGTTTGTGTATATATGGCTGTTTTTTCTTCTTTTTTCAAGGGCCATTATTGTTGTAGGGTAATAAATTGCACAAATATAAAAAGTAGTGATGTAGGCACCAGTCAACACTAAAGATTAGATACCGATGACTAAATTTAAATCTTATCGTCACGCGTTGAAGGATTAAATTAAATTATCATTAGACGTTTTTTTTAAAGATCAATATCATAAAACCGGAGCTCCAACCTGAAAACCTGGCCGAAGAGAATAAACAAGACAAAATCACATAATAATAAATTTACATCATTCGGTCCATTGGACCGAGGTATCATTAAACGCGGTTAACATCGTATTGAAGTAAAAACCGTTAAGTCTTGATCATTTTCTCTCATTGAAATATAATGATTGGGCCTTCAATTGAAAAATGTGTACGCTAATTCATTTTTTACGTATATATATTTTTACTTGAAGGAATAAATGAGCTTATAGAACTACGAATCATGATCACAAAAATTGGACCAGTCGAAATCGTTTTTATGAATTTTTTTTATTTTAGAAGTCATCAGAGAATTTGGTTTTAACTTGTCATAAAACTGTTATGAAATTCATTTTAAAACAACGCAACTTAGGATACTCCTATTGATGTAAAATTTTATGGTCAAACGGAGCCTTTTACTTTCTAGTTCCGATCATATCTAGGATTAATAATGCTTCAGTTATTCCTTATGAATTTATCACGAACTTCATTCATAAGTACAATTATTGGGTAAAAATTATCCAATCGGGGCAACATTGGTTGACTTCATGTTTGATTCGAAAAGGTTCGCATAGTAATATTAAGTCACACATGATCATAATGTTGAGGATGTTCGCATAGTAACATTAAGTCACACATGATCATAATATTGAGGATAAAATGTATTAGTAGTGAATAAAGGCAGATCCAAAGAACACAAGTAATTGCGATATGGGTAAAAAGTAGATGGCAACTCGTTGAGTTAAATCAATTAAATTCTGTAAATCTAAATCTGTGAGTGTTAGAATAGAATTATATGATATTTAGAAGGTTAAAAAATCGTTGGAAAAATGAAAGCATGACTCTGAGTGGTAAAAGTCAAAAAAAGGAACCCAAATTTTTGTTGAATGCTTTTTTTTTATTTTTATTAAAATTGGTTCCATCAACTTTTACATATAGTTATATACAACTTTTATTATTTTCAAAATACTTATACCACAAATTTTTTGATTTTATCATATTTAACACGATAATATCAGTGCTATTGCTATGTATATTAAGGAACAAGTTCTTAAAAGACGTAATCGGTTGTGTAAAAAATGATTTGATTAACAGGCATTCATATGGTTTTAGTGTGATTTTGCTAGGTAAATTTGTTGTTGTATATGACATTCGTATGAATTAGATATTTGTTGTATATGACATTCATATGAATTAGAAAGAAATATATTTATACATTAACAATATAAATTATTCTTAGTTGACTCATAAAGTAGTTTTACAATTATATTCACAAAAAAGTTTGTTTAGATTTGAAATAAATAAACAAGATAATTACTCTGTTGAGGTATTGAATAGTGTTAGTCTCGTATCCGATTCTAACAGCGTGATATCAAGTAACTAATTCGTTTGTGCGGAAAACAAACGAACACAATAAGATCAAACACGAACAAGATGAAGAATGATTAACTAGTATTGCACTCGATCTCAAA
>WOUH02000022.1:8740912-8766614 GCA_009936405.2 Stevia rebaudiana | reverse complement strand
ATCGTAGAGTTTGACAAGACGGTTCCAACGCCGCTAAAATGAGTTCAATCGGAGTTCGTTTGAGTCGGTTTATGATTCTTTTTAAATCCCTTTTAGCCCTCTTAGAATAAGCTCCCTATTTAGTTGATATTAACCCTAAAGTATATATTATGTATCAACTTTCCAAATTACAACTTTTACAAAACACAAACAAAAGGTTTAAATTTAAAATGAAACAGGAAGAAGAGCCTCGGAGGATGTAGAATTTTTCAATAGAGTTCAAAAGATTGTGCATAATAATGATTCGGCTCTAAAACTAAAGCTTTGATTTTTCTATGGTCGGTTTTGCAATTCAAAAGGGTTGGCCCCGTCATTTTGTTGTAATAAGAGGAACTTCTCAAATGAAAATAAATATTAACAAACTTTGAACACATTGTGTGTATATAAAAAAAGAAGAAGAAGAGCGGCATGAATGAAATAGGATGATAACGAGTATGTATCTTAAAATAAGTTGTACCATTCTCGACCAAGACATGTCACGAGCATTTACGTTTTTTTAGAAAAAAAATAATAAATAACATCTAACACATTGATGCCTCACCGGAAATTTTAAATTACTAAACCTTAAGCTCAAATTCTTCTATAGTCATACTTCAAATCCATATTAATTTGCATGGATCACAATATACGTATTATTAGTTGTAATAGATGACTAGATGAGTTAGGTAAATACAAGAAGTTATATTTTGATGTTCTCATATATATTAGGACTGTATAATTATAATTTAGTTTTATCATTTCTAAAATCATATAATTTACATTAAATATAAGGATTTATGAATGAAATATTACACATTTTTGTCTTTTTTTTACCCGCTAAGACTTAGGCACATGGCTTACCATGGCAAACGGTTCACCCACAGCTAAAGAACCAAGTGTGAGAGCATTCACATTTGGTTATATATAATTTATGTGAGTGAAATATTTATATTATAAAGATAGTATAATAGTGGTTGTGAGTAGGAAGATATAGAGAAACTGATGAAACTAGTAAATATAGAGAAACACTGTTCATCAAAGTAAATTGGAGAGAGAAAAAAGTAGTGATAAATGTATAAAAAATATTATTTAATTGAATAGGAAAGAGAAAAAAATATTATTTAATTGAATATGAGAGAGAAAAGTAGTGATAAGGGTATAAAAAATTATTATTTAATTGAATTGGAGAGATAAATTATAGTGATTTTTAGTGAATTATATAGATAAAGATAGAGATATTGATGTGAATGCTCTAACGGTAGATATAAGAAAAGTTTCCAAACAAGCCTCATGTATCAATGCGTATACCTAATTTAAAATGTTAAAACTAAGTATTAGTTTTAACTCTTTAAAGTTTCAATAAGGTTTTTTTTACCTTAACGGGATCGATATGTTGAAGCTGGATAATGTTCCTGAGCTTTATTTTATCGTTCAAAAAAGTTTTATGGAGTTCAATTCCTCTAGTGGGCAAATGATGTAGTTTAGTAGTATTATAAAGTGTCTGAGTTGCCGTTAAAAAATAAACTCCTAAAATTTTTAGAGGTTTTTAAATTTTAGAGGATTATGGGACTAAAGCTTTGTGGGTTTTTTTGTTTAACAATATAAGATAGGGTTATTCTAAATATGAGACTTATTCTGAGAAGACTAATAGAGATTTTAAAAAACTCATACACATGCTTACACGAACTTTGATTGAACTCATTCAAGTGGCGTTGGAACCGGCTAGTCAAATCTTAAACCATAAACCCTATAAAAACATTAAAATACAAACGCTAAAGGTAAACCCTAAAGCTAAATCCTAAAACCTAAACCATAAAGCTAAATCCTAAAGCTAAACCTAAAATCGAAACTCAAAAGCTAAACTCTAAAAGTTAAGATTGTAGAGTTCGACGAGATAATTAAAAAGCCGTTAAAATGAGTTTAATCGGAGTTTTTTGAGACGGTTATAAGTTTTTTTAAAATCTCTCTTAGGATTTTTAAAATAAGCTCCCTATTTAGTTCGACATTTTCCTAATAATATATACAAATCAAACTCATGATTCATGAATAAAATCTCAATAGTTTAGCATGCAACTTTTATACTTGTTTTGATAAGATAAAAGAAAAATCAAAAACATGTGTATCACTAGTATAAATGGGTTGAATTTTGAAGTGACGCGAAAAAAACCAGCCGTTGATTCGATGGGTGAGAGACCCATGGGTTTGGTTTGGTTCGGAGACAAAGGCCGAAAGCATTGGACCCAACAAGAGACAAGGATAAGCTTATCTCTAATCCTTTTCATTTCCCAATTAAATCCTCTCTTTTTCCTACACCATTTCACACCAACAAAATAACCAACGGACACAAAAAATTAAGGGTTATATTTTTCTATATTGCACATAACAATCATACAACTCAAATTTGATGTATTAAGACTTCAAGCCTGCTTAAGATATACGTACTTGTGAAAAAAATAAGGTATTTCAAGTGTGCAAAAACATGGACGTGTAGGTAAATATACAATTTACATCAATATAAAATATGTAAACAATTGTGTTTATATTTTTGGGTGATTCTTCTTTTATTTTAGTGGTTCTGCCCGCTCTTGTTTATTGATGATATTCCTTACTAAATAGAGAAGCAAATGTGCGTAAGTCATTAGTTTGTGAGTCTCTAACATTCCAATAATAAATTAACGTATTCAATAATTCATAAAATTATATTAAAAAAAAAAAAACAGAGTAAAAAGTTTTTTTTTTTTATAATAAAAATAACTCAATATTACCCTTTTAAGCCTGCTCTAAAGTTTTCTTGTTTTATTATGCTCTATATTGCATTAGAGTATAAGACTTATCTATTCTTCTCCACTTATACTCATGAAAATCACGTTTGTAGAATGGTGACAATTATGAATTATAAAAATAAAGTAAGAAGATATGAAATACTAATGAAAAAACAATGGACAAAATGGCAAAAAGAGTGTTACCATATTGAGGGCTTGACTACTTGTAGCAAATGGTTCGGTAAAGCAGCTGCATTTTGCCCCTTGTACCAACAAATTCCACATTAGATCTACTCTAAAATTATTTAATATTTTTTGGTTGAAGTACATAAAGTTGCTCAGTTATTCAAACCATTGTATAATAAATCAACGTATTTCTGTAGACCTGTGAATACTATTGACTTTTGGTCAAGAGACATGTCATGATGACACTAGAAAAATATCAAATGAAATAACAAGATATATTTATTTATTAAAATTATATTATATTCATAAATAAGTAGTTATGTGCATAATTTCCATATAAGTTGCATGTAAACACAAGAGGCTAAAAGTGACAAGTAAGTAAACCAGAGGGTTGTGTTATCAATGCCAAAACTCACCGACTTTGCATTTTAGGGTTATGATAATATGTAAAAAACTAAAAATGTATACAAGAGTATTGTAAAACTATTGTAATGTTGATAATGCTCATTGGGTTTTATAAAGTTTTAATAAGATAAAAGGAATTAAGGATACACCTAAGAGTATGAACATTTATTAAGTGAGTCTTTTCGTTTCTAGGTCTATATCAAGGTTGGATAAGGTGCTAGGCGCTACCTAGACGGTGAGGTACCGCCTAGGGATTACTCGGGAGTAATTGATTAATCGGAACTAGGGGGATTGAAAATTTATATGTAATTTTTTAAAATTATATATATATATTAACATATATATACAAAATTTATATAAAATATATAAAAATAATTACGTTTTTTTGAATCTATGAAGATTTTGACCAATTTTAATATATTTTAGACATTTTATATTGATTTTGACCAATTTTGACTTTTTTTAAACCAGTTTTGACTGAATTTTGGGATTTTGACCAATTTATGTCCGCCTAGACAATCGAGGCATCTGACGAGCGTCTAGGCCGATTTTTACAACACCGATCTATATTAGTAAATGAGTCGATCTAACTACGCCTATAAGTTACAATAAAAACTTGACAATTGTCATGCAAATATTCATTATAAATATAATTTATTACTTAAATAACCCGGTTATTTACCACTGAAAAAAATAAAAAATAATAACCCGTCGCTTTACATACTTGTATTTTGAAATTAAAATATAAAAAGAAATGTACAAAACAACAACATATTCAAACTACTTTTTATCACATATCATAGTCTATTGTAAAAGTAACACATACGACTTTAAAACGAATCTATATATTTTCATGAATGCTATGATATAAATATAATACTAAATTAAATTTGTTATTTTTTCAAAGTTGTGTCGAAAAAGATTATAGTTGGAAGTCCATATCATTGGTCTAGGAGTGTTACTCCAATCCCCCCAATTTTTTTTTGTCATAAAGCCATCAGCCACGGTCCCCTTTTCTCTCTTTATTTACCTTTATATACCCCTAGTTTATCTCCAACATCTTTGGTCATGACCTTTTTTCACATTAATATTAAATGTTATTATTTTAAAAGTTCAAAAAATAACCCAAAACGCAAAAGAAAAATCTCAAGTCACTTGTTCACATGACAATTACCGTGATATAAGAACTACTGACCTATATCAACAACATACTTTCAAATTGGTTACAAATAAAAGGGTAACTTTATGATTAAGTAGATTTGAATGAGAGGAATTTGAAGTAAAATACTTCTAAAAGGTTTACATTTAAAAGTAAAAAAACAAATATGAACACTATTTGTTAATTAATACGCGTTAACTCTTGCAAATTGTGTTATACATCAAGTTAAAAAGACATGATGGTCCCGCTTAACAATTTTAAACACTTTGATGACTTGAAAGCATGTGTGAAACGGGAAAAAAGTGAACACCTACCAAAGTTATAAACTCTCAATTTTAAGCTTCATCCTATTCCCAAAAGTTGACTAATTCCAGAGACAAAACTACTAAATCCAGAGTGATGTACCACTTATAATAAAAGAAAATACAAGTGAATATAATCGTGTTTTTCTGTAATTAGGTGTTATGGGTATGGAAATAAGGATTTACCGGTCCAAAAAAGTGGCAAATAATCTGAAGATGCACTTTTTGGTTTGAGGACGAGTAGATGCTGACGACAACATCACCGTTACGTTACTATAAATAACAGTGTAAAGGACAAAAAAGTGATTTTGTCTTACTGATAGCTGACGTGTAATTTTCTGAATCGTCTCTCCAAAGTTATACCATTATTTACAAACTAAATATACTAATTTTCTTTTACCAATAGACATTTTCTCAATGTTAACCGGATTACTTCTTAAATGGAATGTATCATGTTGGAATCTTACTTACAACATAAAACTATAGGGTGAATTAGGAGTTTTCACACAAAGTGTGCTTCCTTCTGGTTTGGTGGGGCGAGGTCGTCACGCTCGATTGTAATGGTGAGGTCGGGAGGCCGCTCTATTCGTTGTTAAAAAAAAGAAAATATACTAATTTTTGGTCTTATAAGGATGGGAGATATGGTACACACTAACCCATCAATTCTCTCAAATCAGATTTTGTCACCTCACGTCACATCACTTTTATCCTCTCCAACCCTCCTACACATCCACACAATCACACATGTGGGTATATAAACCTGGTTTTGAAACTGCCGGCTTGAACCCGCCCTATGCGACACAACCCGCTTGAAGTTATTATAATGATTGTAGTTCTCATTACTTTTTTATATTTAAATTAGCTTAGCTATTTCATGATTACTCTAAAGTTATTTATAAGACTTCTCTAAAATGAAGATGTAATAACAGAATTCACATAATTCTTTCTTTAGTTTAAATGATAAAAAATAATCCAAATAAAACTTTAATATATATATTTATGATATATAGGATGATCCTAAATTATAATTTATTATTCTAAATGAGAAATAATTAAACATGAAGTCCTTATATATTTTATTTCATCACTACTTATGAGAAATAATTAAACATGAAGTCCTTATATACTTTATTTCATCACTACTCCTACTCAAGTACTTCGAACGGTAGGCTTGGCTAGTTTACAAATCAAAACGAACTATTTTTTTTTGGCTGACAAAAAACAATACATGTACTAAAGTTTCTATGAGTCATGGAGATTCTAATCTAGTAACGCAACTAGGATTTATTGTCTATTTATTTATAATATTGCATATATATTTTAAAAGAGGAAAGTTCCATTAAGAACCAATATTTATTAAGAACTAAAAGAACCATTTATAGCCACATATTTTAAACATAAGGCGGTTAATTAACCTCCTGACCCACTTATCTTATCTCTCCTAATAAATCATTAATGCATCATGTACAAGTGTTTTATGCGGTTCTTACAGTTCTCAACATAATATTAGTTCTTAATAAAACGTAACCCTATTTTAAAAAACCCTATTAGAAATGCTTACTTCCTAAACATATCTAAGAATTAAAACACATTATATTAGTTGTACAATATGCGTTAAAACTTGTAACACAAACTCAACGGCCACCATGCTAAGCTTTTTGGCGGGAATAACGGTTTAGGTGTGAACCGATGGCCCCTTTATGTGGAATTTTGTTTTAGCTTCAACATTCCAATTTTACTTTCGGTGTTTTTGTTGCTTTCATTTTTTTATATTTTATTATAAAAAATTCGTCTTTTTACCCCCAAAATCCTGTATAAAACCCCTCTCCAACGCCAATCTTATACCTCCCCTCTTCCCCTCCCCCCAATCAACAAAATTTTCAATTTCCCCAAATTTTCAGATCGTCTTTTGTTTCAATTGTTGCAAAGATTTTGTTTTTTCTTTTCAAATTTAAAAGGAATTTGATAAGTTGGGTGGTGGGGTGTGTTCGCCGTTAAGAATTCATAGAAGTTTTTGAAGAAGATGATCGTGTTGAACAATGGATGCATTCTATGGAACTTAGCTGCAATTCTTGAAAACGAATTCTGTGTTGAAAAAAGTTTTTATTTTTGGATCTTTCAGATTTTCAATAGGTGTAATAGGGGCACGTAATCCAAAATTTCACATTGTTCTAAGTTAAAAACGATCTTTTATTTATTTATTTATCTTTTTGCCAAGTTTTTCGATTTTGAGAGTTGATTATGGGTGGGGCATCACTGCCACCTGGGTTTCGATTTCATCCAACCGATGAAGAACTGATCAGTTATTACCTTAAACGGAAGGTTCAAGGACTTGAAATTGAACTTGAAGTGATTCCAGTTGTTGAATTGTACAAATTTGATCCATGGGAATTACCTGGTGAGCTTAAATTTTGAATGAAATTTGCTGTTTTTGGCTTTTTATTGCATGCAACCTGTTTGTTTAAATGCCTGAATGAAAACCACTTTATGTTCAGTTAATAACTTAATATGATTCGTCGTTGGTGGGTCTTTTTTCTTTTACGATAAAGATAAGTAATTGAGATCATGAACTTTTCAGATCATAATCTTGTTACAGAATCTTTCTTTTTATCTTTAAAGCAACTATGGAGTTCTTTAATCATAGCATACTTTCTGATTAGTGTGTTCATTACAGATAGATCTTTCCTTCCGAAGCGCGATATGGAGTGGTTCTTTTTTGTTCCACGCGATCGCAAATACCCAAATGGATCGCGCACAAATCGAGCTACAAAAGCCGGTTACTGGAAAGCCACAGGCAAAGACCGAAAAGTTTCTTGCCAATCTTCGTTAGTCGGGTATCGCAAAACCCTCGTTTTTTATCGCGGTCGAGCACCGTTAGGTGATCGAACCGATTGGGTGATGCACGAGTATCGGTTATGTGATGATATTTCTAACGGGACACCGAGTTTCCAAGTAAAAATTTCAAAAATTACGTACTTTTAACTATGATTTTGTTTATATAAATAACGAGTCTAACAACGAGTTGAATTCACAGGGACCGTTTTCTTTGTGTCGTGTGACTAAAAGGAACGAGTCAAAAGTGAGTTATGTGACTAGTGAACCGGTTACTAAGGAAATTGGAAATAGTTCTAATGGTTTAATCAATGAACCAATGGTTCATCAAACAAGCACCCATATGGGTCACGAGAGTAATATATCGAGCCCACTAACGTCGTTTGAGAAAACGTCTATTTCAGAGAACGAACCATCTTCATCAACGGTCCTTAACAATCCTTCGATGTTTTGGGTGTCGCCTGATTTAATTCTTGATTCTTCAAAGGTAATAATATATTCCTTGATTAGCTTAAAACTCGTGTATTACACGGGATTTCATAATCAACACTTAAATTTTTTATCATTGAATCATTGCATATATATATTAAGACTGAAAATGCTAAGTATTGCAAACCTCATTGATAAAAACTGCAGTTTACTCTTTTAAATATATAAGATAAATAATTAGTTAGATAATAACAAATTGAAATGATTTTTTGAATTTAACTCTATTCTATAGCTTAAGATAAAATTAAAAATATAAAAAAGTTCAAAAAATGGTGGTGTTAACATGTGAGATTATTTGTAATCACTTATTAGAGGTAGATGATAATATTGTTTACTAGTGACAAGATAAAAAAGTTCTTTTTGTCCATTTTCTAAATTTTATAAAATTGAAGGTATTATACTATTGATTATGCTTTAAAAAAAACTATTAGAATAAAAACTAAATCTTTACTTTTGACAACTTTGAACGTGTGGGACCCTCATATTTTTTATTTGACCCAAAATAAAACACAAATTAAATCATATATTACTAAACACGTTTTTAAACTATGTTAAGTGTTAACGACCCACATTTGTAACATTATTTTCATGATAATGCAGGAACAGTGGAAAGAACAAGGGCAATTTGGGAATTTCACGCAAAACGAGGTTTCAAACCCGATGAGTCTATGGCAACCATATCAACAGTTTGAGATCTCACCAAGTTCATCGTACTCGAATTTTACAGAGGAAGTTGAACAATTTGATGATCTTAACCGATTTGGATACATGTCACCATATTCAAGAACCCAAAATTTAGCAGGAATATTTGAAAACGAAGATCATTTTCCGTATGAATTTTATGGAGGTAATTGAATTTGTAGTCGTTTAATAGCTCACGCGGTTGGAGTTTACAGGTGTTTCTAATACGTTTAAAGTTGTTGGTTTTTCTAGTTATTGTTTAATGTTTTATAGTAGAATACAAAAAAGCCACATGAGTAACAATCAATTTTATCGGTTGTTTCCAAGTGTCATATGTAATTGTTGCTGCTTGTATAAGCTTCTTTCATGGAAGCAATCTACTGTGAAATAATTATATATATTTTTTTTTCTTTAATGGCATTTCCAGGAGTAAGATGTAATTGCTCCTATTTATATGCAAAAGAGTATTTTTTAATAGCTTTACACTTGTTTTTATTCATAAATTAATGGATTATTGTTATACTATAACTTTTATAGCAATATTTAACATTATATTTTTGTAAAAATAAATTACACGGTTATAGGCCATCTTGACATGACCCATTTCAATGCATTATACTTGATAACGGTATAAAGGTTCCCACGTGCGTGAGGTTTGGTGGTGCTGTCAAGCCAACTTGAGTCTGATGTACGCATTTTTATTTTGCGATTATGCAAGAGATTGTTTTCATGACTCATATGTACCTTAGGGTCCATGCAAATTGGACCTTTTGCTTTCTATTTCTTTTTTATATTCATCATTGCAGTTACCACAAAAAGAACTTAATAAGCACATGGCAAAAAACAATAGAAATTTCCATCTTTTACCAATTATGAAGGCATGATAAGTCCCATTTTCCCCCTCAAAATCATCCAAATAAAAAAGCATGCTAGCAATTGTTTCAATTTGAGGGTGGGGCCCATATGGATTTGTTAATTTAACTTTTGGTTTGGGTCATGGATGTTTTGACAGTGACGGATGCCAAAGCGTCATGTAACAATTACGTCAAATTCATAAAAGAAATAGGCTTAATCATGTCCAATGGGCTTGCCCTTCCCCGGACCGGCCCAAACATTAAGCCCAATCAGGTGGGTATGCCATCATGATGTGAGAGTGTTGAGGTGGCTCTGAAAAAGTACTCGAATCAATAGTTGGTCAACAAAACAAGTGACATTGTCACAAGGTGGTTCATATTATTAAGCACCCGATGACCACTAGCGACAATGTTCAGTAACGTACTAACGTATTGATTTGCCAATAAAAGTACAATAAGATTTATTACATATAAGAACTAATCAAGTCAAATCTCATATTTATAATAAAGATTAGTATAATAAACCTTATATAATATATTATCAACTATGTTATGTATTAGTTTTTGAATAATCTGAATTACTATATGATAGAGAGCGATTCAAATGGTTAACCTCCCAATAAACTCTTTGAGCGGGTGAGGCTCTATAACTAATCGAAAAAACAATACTAATTTTACTGCAATATTTATTTTTTATTGTATTCATAGAAACAAGTGCTTAAATACTAGAAATTACAAGAATTAGAAACGTGATTGCATGAACTCTAACATAGGCCATTACTTTCCTAAATGCATGCAACTAATAATGAAAATGCAAACTACCACTAATCCACACATATAATATTAATGAAAATGCAAACTACCACTAATTTACTAGTCTAAATGTCTAATATATAACTATGTAGCTGCTACTCTTTGAATTTGTAACCCAGCTATGGGCCCGGCCCGTTTGTAAAGTCTGTTTAGCACTTGGGCCATAGGTGGATGATCATCGTATCACTCAATTAATGTAATCAACAATTATTTAGTTATCATTGAAATGTTCATAATTCCATGAGAAAAAAATATAGAAAAAAAAGATAATGGAGTGTGAAGGATTTTCACGTGGTCACAACGTGGTACTAAAATATTGAAGATAACATAAATAAGTAACAACAACAATTATTTAATAGAGATAGGGACGAAAGGTCTGAATGACATGTTGGCGTCGTACTCTTTACCCATTATTTTATGTTCATAGTCTTGCGTCAGCCTAAATGTCTTGGTGATAATTTATATTTGGCTATATATCTTGTTTATAATTTTTATTTAGATTTTGTGATTTGAAGCTCTTGGAAGTGGTTTCTATAAATATTGTTTGGGGTCCTCACGAAATTAAGGTGGTTAAGATGTCTAACTTTTATTCTAGAGGTTTAAAGTTTAAATCTTGCTAGATGCAGGTATGAGGTAGTTAAGGTATAATCTAGATGGATGTGTTTGTTTGCTCTTCTAAAAATAATAATAATAAATAAATATTGTTTGGTTTCACGCTTATACAAATGAGAGATTGAGTGTACAATTTTGTTCTTTGAAACGAAATCTATATAAATCTGACCTTTCGTTTTTTATATATTTATAATTAATCGGTTTGGTTTATGTTATAAATGTTTTGATTAATTTGGTAATTCGAGAAAAATGAATTAGCTTTTTTCTTTTTTTCTTTTTTGAACAGCCAAGCAAAAGAATATATTAAAAAAAGACTAGCAAGGAGCTAGAATATATGAGTACATGGAAGATTTAAAAGTTAAAAGAACACCATGAGGACCAAGTCAACCTATCGTGCTTGCCTCTATTTTTTATCCATACAAACGACAATAATTTTATATCACTAAAAATCTCCACCGCTTCCTTTATACGATTATCAAATGTTCTTTCATTTCTTGTCTTCCAAATACACCATATTGTTGATAGGAAAATGGCATGAAAGAGTTCCTTGTGAGCTTTTTGGAATGGCCATGATTCTTGCACGTATAATATGTCTTTAACCGTGAGGATTAACTCCTTTGGGGCTTTGCACCATTCAAATACCTACTCCCATATAGAGCTCGCTAGGTTGCAACGGATTAACATGTGGTCTATTGTTTCGTTGTGATATCTGCATGATGAGCAGTGGGGGGATAACTGGATACCTCTTTTAATGAGGGCTTCTTTTGAAGGTACTCGATCCATGTCTGCACGCCACGCAAATGCGCTGACTTTTAGCGGAACCCACCTAGTCCATGGGATACGGTATGATTCCATATGATGAATTTTAGTTATGATTTGGTTATCCATAAAAGACAACTCATTTTGAGTGAGTTTACAACTAAAACAAAATTTTCAATATTTGAGTGTTATTTGCATGTGATACTTAGGGCTCGTTTGGTTGGACGGAATTGAAGTGATTTGGAAACTGAATTTCATCAATTGTTATGTTTGGTTGGCTATGAAAATGAATTGGAATTGAAATGAATTCCAACCAAATCCCACACTTGCTGGAATTCAAAATCCTTCAATTCTCCAAATGATTTTGGAGAATTTCATAGGAATGTGTTATCTACTACCACCAATTGTTGCACCGACTACCACCCCCGCCACCACCCACCGCCACCGCCAGCTGACACCTGTCACCACAGCCCTACGCCACTTGTTTCCGCCACCAGTCGTCATCGCCTTCTGCCACCGCCTCCAGTCACCTGCCGCCACTGCCGCCTGCCCCTGCTGCCACAACCTCCTGCCGCCTTCCGCCACCCGTCGGCACTCACCACCAGCCGTCACCGCGTCACTGCCCCCTTCAACCGCCGCCACCGCCCCCTGCCACTACCGCTTGCCACCATTGTTCGCCTCGGTCATGCATTCCAATTTTATAACAAATACAACCAAACACATTTTGTATTTTTAAAGGAATCCAATAAATTCAAATTCCATTTCCAATTCCAATTCAAATTCCATTTCCAACAAATTTTGCGAACCAAACGGGCCCTTAAATTAACAATATGCAATAATTACTAGCTGAAACAGCCCAGAGGGTCTCACTTAAGCCAAAGAGCGAAACCTACCTATGTCCTGAAAACTTATCCTACGTTTCAATGTTGGGTCAGGGGTTTGAATCCATCCGATAGCAGTTTGAAGGACATATGGTGGTAAATTGAATCCGGATTCTACCCGGGTTTGATTTTGATTGGGGGCAAGTGTTTACTTATTTCACGGGGTACCTGCGCATCTGGTGTCGTCGTGGATTCTCACGAAGGTCGAGTAGTCGACCTTGCTTACAGACCGCGAAAATGAGTGATAGACGTGAGAAAAAACGACGTTAAAAAATCCTAACCCCATCTGAAGCTCACCAAAACTCTAGAGAGAGAAACAAAAAGGTAGGAAGACCAAAATATAAGTGGATTAGGCGTTATAATATTCATGAGATTTATTTAGTTATGAAATAAGCACCAAGATTGCAGGGAAATATGAAATTAATGCTAATATTCTGAGTCTTATTTTTTAAACCAACAAAATTAATGCATAGATATCTCTCTCATCTGTATCCAGAGAATACCTTATTTATTACAATTTAAAGCATATAAACACGATTCATTATATCGATGAACTCTATTATAGAAATCTTATGTCTTGATCAACATGTTCTATTTAACACTCCGTAGATCTCATTATTAAAATAACGATATTAGTAAAGCACACGAATATTCAAATGTGCGTGAAGCATGCATGATATCCTGTTCACACCACATCTTTGATAAACAAATTGTAAATTACATTTTTTAGAATTCGTAATTAATTTTTAATGTTTTATTATTCTTTTTTATTCATCTTAAATTACACTAAATCACATCTGGTGGTGTTGAACCATAACCCAATAAGAAGGAACATCACATTAACTCCTAATTACATTGACTTTGTCAGTTGAGCTCATCTTCATTGGATTATTCAAGGGTTAAATAACATTATTACGTTTGGTGTAATTTTTAAATAATTATTTATGATTATATTATACATAATAGTTATGTATAATTTGAAGAGTAAATTGCCGTTTGCGTCAATGTGGTTTCACCATACTATCTATTTGAATACAAAGTTTTTGTTTACATTCATTATGGGTATGTGGTTTGCATTTTGTATCCGTTTGAGTCCAAATTACTAACAGGGTTAGATTTTTCTGTTAAATTTTTTAAAAAGACTAAAATACCCCTAGAACTTAAATGGTTGGTTTAAAAAGCTTTAACCAAAGAGACTAAACCCCAAACTATGAGTGTATAAACTGTAAAATTATGATTTTGACCACTATATAAAAATAAGAGTTAAGTTCTTTTTACTAATAAGGACTATTATTGTAATTTTCTAAACTTATATTTTTTCTAAAGAAGCAATTTTATAAAATGAAGGGGTTATTTATGTCAAATGAATATTCCAAAATAAAACCCATCCTCATCTGAGTTCATCTCGCACCACCAGTCACTTGCACCACCGGACCACCACCGCACACCACCATCACACACCACCACCATCATCATCATATTGCCAACATAAGGACTAGAAATGTCACCATCTCCATCTTACCAACACCATCATTTGTAACCACACAAAATCTCACCACCGTTTATGAACTGGAAAAACGGAAGGTCCACCTACCATAATCTGAGACCACCACTATCCTCCTTCCTCCGATGCTACCTAATTGATGCGGCTACCCACAATCGCTGAGACCACCACCGTCGTCTGAGACCACCAACATTGCGATAAAGGCCAAAGACCAGAGTCGTGACAGAGTCCAAAGGCCACCGCCGTCACGCAGAGAGAAGACTTGGAACCCTTTTCGCTTCAATTTCATAATAATCTGGGTATCTCCAATGGCGGCGATGGTGATGGAGGGTTTGGATCTAGAGTTTACATATAAGAGAGTCAAGGACGCAGTTGAATTGGCGACTGTTGAAATCGTTGGGTATGTAGAAGACTGGCATACACCTGATGGCGTGACGAGCAACAGTGGCTGGAGGTGGCAGACGGTGGCCGGCCGGCAGTGGCAATGACGATTGTTGAAATCGATCACTGAATGGAATTGGGGATTATATTATAGTAACTTACATATTTAGTCCATGTTAATTTGTATTGTTGTTTGTTCCTTTGTTAATTTGAAAACCTCACATTTGAGTCCTAGGGGGTATTTTAGTCTTTTCAAGAAAATTTAACAGAAAATTCTAACTTCGTTAGTAATTTGGACTCAAACGTATACAAAATGCAAACCATAAACTCATAATAAATAAAAATAAAAACTTTATATTCAAATGAATATTATAATGAAACCAAGTACAAATTACTCTAATTTGAAGGCAACAACTTCAAAATACATATATCTTTTTAATCTTTAGAGATGTGTCAGTATTTAAAAAAGAATTGAAAGGGATTTTAGAGTGAATTACTTCACCCAAATTTTATTTTTATTACAATTAACAAACCGACGCTGTAACATCCCAACTAAATTACTCAAATAAAAACAGCTGGCGAATCTCTATCCCCACTAATCTCACATCTCCCTCTATAAACACACAATAAACCTGCAAACACTTCACCCAATCTGCAAATCTTCTTTCACTCTCACCCAATAATGGTTTCCCAATCCAACGGTTCACCGGCGGCACCATTGAAGTTCTTGATCTACGGTAGAACCGGTTGGATCGGTGGGCTATTGGGCAAAATCTGCGAATCTCAGGGCATCGATTACTGTTACGGTTCCGGCCGTCTCGAATCGCGCGACACCCTCGTCGCCGATCTCGCCGCCGTGAACCCGACTCATGTGTTCAACGCGGCCGGAGTCACTGGCCGACCAAACGTTGACTGGTGTGAGTCGCACAAGGTGGAGACTATCCGTACTAATGTTGTCGGAACCCTAACTCTTGCTGATGTTTGCCGTGAAAAGGGTTTGATCTTGATTAACTATGCTACTGGTTGTATATTTGAGTATGATTCAGAGCATCAACTCGGGTCGGGTGTCGGGTTTAAAGAAGAGGATACTCCGAATTTCATTGGATCTTTTTACTCCAAGACTAAAGCTATGGTAAGACTCCAAGAAAACTTTGACATATGACTTCAAGAATTCATTTTTTGTTTGAATTTTAGTCCAATTTGCTGATTTATGCAATGGCTCTGTTGATGATTGAGTGTTTATATGATATTTTTGTGTGAATATCTTGAAAAAGTAGGGGTCGATCTAACATCTAACATCTAAGATCTTGATATGCATTTGAAGTCAAACCTTAGCTTTCACTGGTTTATAAAATAATATAATATAGTGCCTGATTTCATGGATCTTTATGGATTATTTATAAATATGGGACCCGCAAAATAAGAGGAAACAACCAATGATTTGTTTTTTTTAATATCAAGATATCAACTTCATTTAGATATGAGTATGATTTTGAAGATTTGTGCAATGGTAGTACACATTTATTGATTTTGTGTATTAATGGTCTTTTTCTTTGAAATTGCAATTAAGAATGTGGTGGATATGATATAGGCTCTAATTCTACTTTATGTTTCATTTCATGAGTATATATTATTTCTGTCACACAATGTAGGAAAACATTATGTTTATCTTTTTATAAAAGATTAGGACAATGTTGCAGATCCGTGCAATTCCCCCATAGTGGCAATTTTGTGTTTTTTATGATCTTTTTGTGTGAATTTTCAGAAGATTGTGGATCTAAGATCTTGATGTGCATTTTGATGATAAGTATACAACTTTAATCGGTCTATTTTAACAATTATCTGTTACTGCATGGTTCATGCTAATCATAATTTAGTTTTTCTGCCTTAGTGAGACCTGTAATGTAGAACCTGTATAATGAAAGTATTAACTGAAGCATAAAGCTATTAAAAACTGTAAAATGGGTTGATAGTTTATATATATTTTTCAAGATTCCATTTTTATTTTACTTCTTCAGTACAATGTTGAATAGCTGTCCAATGATACATTTTTGTGTGAATTTATTGGTTAAAAGGCGGTGGGTCTAAATTCATCAAGTGTGAAAGAGAAATTTGAGCTTTTGTTGGTCTATATTAGTCTGTTTGTCATAAAATGAATTTTGTACATAAAATGTAAGTTTAAACCAAATGAGTTAGGTACGTTAATTGTAAAAAGACCGTGTATTTACTTTAACCTCTTGTTTCTTATAAACATTAGAACCCATTTGAATATTTGATATTTTGTGTTTGTATGCTATTTTATGAGTTTATTAATAATTTTGTGGGTCTAAAGTACTTCTTTGAATTTTAAAGAAAAATCTACACTTTCATTGGTCTACACTGCCTTTTCATTTCTGCATAACTTTTAGTAAACATTGGAGATTATGTGATGACCCTTTTGATGAATTTTCTTTTATTTATTATTATTATTTTTTTATTATTAGTTTTTTTAACTCTTGCATTAAAAAATAGTGTAAAAATGAGATCTTGATGTGCTTGTAAGAAGAACAATTCAAGCCTTCTTTCGTTCATATAATATTGTGTCATTCAACTTTAATAATTGTGATATAGATCCTTATGGACCTGTCAGATCTAAGATCTTGATCTACATTTAAAATTTTTTTTTATGACAATATTAAATTAGTTTAAGTATGTTTACTAATTTTTTTTGGACACATTCATTGGTTAAAATAGAGCGACAATTGCAGTTGGACCTTTGTTTACAAGAGTCTCAACTATGATAAAACTTTTCAAAACATGGTACTTTGATTTTGGGATTACGTTTTTCTGTACTCTAGTGCAATTGTGATGATTTGGGCAAATGACCTTTTGATGATTTTTTTACGTTTATGATGTTTTTGTGTGCATTTTGTTAATAAAAAAAAATATAGATTTAAGATTTACTTGTGTAGTTAAAAGAAAAATGATATAGATTTAAGATTTATTTTTTCGTGCATTTCTCAGATTTCATGTTAATTACCTAGCTAATTAGATGTAGTCTTATGTCGATTCAAATACATGTGACAAACAAACATACCCAGTAGAATCTCACTTTAACATGTCAGTAAAAGCAAATTGTATATTATAAGAAAACTTTGGAACTTTTTTTGCATGAATATGTTTCACAAAACCTTAAGACAATTATGAAAACTTATTGCACAACTACCATTACATAATATGTTGATGAGAATATCCAAGATCTTGATATTAATTTAAAAGAAATATCTTCAACAATGTTTTTGTTTTTTGATTATTAAGACTAACTTGAAGCTTTGTGCAATAATCCTTGTAACAATTTAAGAGTTCTTTTACAATAATCTTTGTGTGAAGTGTGAACTTCCCTAAAAATATGTTCCAAAATAATCAAAAAAAAAAAATAAAATTCATGATTAAATTTTAAACATAACTTTCCATTGTTTGTCTGTAGGTGGAGGAATTACTCAAAAACTATGAGAACGTATGCACTTTACGCGTACGAATGCCAATTTCTTCAGATCTCACAAACCCGCGAAACTTCATCACAAAAATCAGTCGTTATGAGAAAGTGGTCAACATCCCAAACTCCATGACGATTCTTGATGAACTCTTACCAATCTCCGTAGAAATGGCTAAACGAAACCTAACCGGGATCTACAATTTCACAAACCCGGGTTGTGTTAGCCATAACGAGGTATTGGAGTTGTATCGCGAGTACATTGACCCCAATTACACATGGAAAAACTCAACCTTGAGGAGCAAGCAAAAGTGATTATTGCACCAAGAAGCAACAATGAACTTGATACAACCAAGTTGAAAACCGAGTTTCCGGAGCTTTTATCGATCAAAGAATCGCTTGTGAAGTTTGTTTTTGAACCAAACAGGAAGACACCCGTTGCAGCGTAATCGTAAGGTTTGAAGTTGCTTTGGTTTTTTGTCTTTTTTGTTGATGATATTAATTGTTGTATGTTCAAATATCATGGGTACGATGAGGATTTGTTTACCATATAGGGGATTTTATGTGTTGTGTTTTGTGGTATGTTTTGATTACGAATAATAATGTTGTTGGAAATGTTATAGGTTTATAATCATTTGGACATGTTAAATTTCCTCATATATTGGATCATGGTATTGGTATGGGTTTATATTGTTAGGTTCTTTAATCTTTATGAACATTTGTTTAATTATCTTATGGTTCGGTTCGGTTTCTAATTTCTAGTAGTTTCGGATGAGTATTGGTGTGGTTTTATTAAATTGGTTTTGTAAATAGATTTTTTGATTATTATAAAGATGTTAACTCACCGATTTTGGTGATTGTACTCTATGCATATATTTAAGACGTCTTCACTTTTTTGGTAAAAAGTCGTTTCTTTACTTTTTATTTATATCATAATTGTACCTTATGTGTAATGTGTCTAAATATCTCATAGGAAACTTATGTTTTTAATCATGAGAAACACGTCTCTAATGTCACGCATCATCCTTTTGTGGGCGTATCGAACTTTTATCACATACATACATACCGATAGCAGACAACTCACAAATATTCGTAAATCTATGTTACCATGACTCTTCAGTCGTCCATTAGAACAATGGGAAGTATCAGTAATGACAAAAAAGCTTAAGATGTATTATAAGATATAAATCAGACAATCTCACCATTTTAACCCATAATGATTAAAACATAAATATTGAAAAGTATTCTGATGAGACGAGGTTTGTTAGAAAGTACCATGACTTCATGTCAGATACTGACATCTACATTGGCAAGATAGGAGGTTTTTTTTATCATAAGACTAGGTTAGTACCCGTGTAATACACGGTGGATAACAAAAAATACATATCAATCTAGTATCTAAAACAACTTAATGAATAAATTACTTTACAAAGAAAAATAAATAATTATTTTAGTATGTTTTCAACTTTTCATTGATTATAAATCTCATTTGTATACCATTAACAAAAAATCGAACACTGTGTCAAGATAAGTACCTCAATAATCAAACATAATTGGGTTAGAAATTGAGCCTGCAACAACGGTGGTACATAGACTTGTTATGGAGGTGGAAATCACTACTTTATATAAAAAAAGCCATGGGATCAATTTCTAGGGTATTGTACATTTAGATAACTTCTTTTTTTATATTTCAAGAACTAAGTTGGTTCCCTAAACCAAAATCCTAAGCTGATAAGAACAAAGCACAACCACATTTAAAAGATAGTTACTCTCTAACAGCATTGTTCATCTTATATTTAGTTCAATAACTTATAATCAAAATAAACAATAGAGGGGATTACATCTTTGAAAACTTCTTCGGAGCACTGCAACTAACAAATCAAAGAGCATCAATGGAAAATAAACAAACACGATGTGATTTTGATATGGTATGGTTTAAGGTAAACATATTTACAAACAGTTGGTGTGCGTAGCAAAACTAAAACTTACACAAACAAAGAGAAGAGATGTAGAGCATCAATGGAAGATGGAGTGACCGTAGTAGAGAATTGAAGTAGAAACTTGTATGTATGATGAATAATCATAGGCGATTAAACAAATGTTCTTCGTGGATAGGTTTATTCAAAATCAATTTGATTCGGTGTTGATTTACAACGCAAATAGAAAATATTAACAGAGTTTTAAATCTTGAAATCTGGTTTCACTTGAGGAGAGATACCAAAATTGAAGGGATTTATGTTCTCATTTGCTAAATTAATTAGGAAGCTGCGAGAATTAAGAAGATCGAAGATTTATGTTAAAAAGACAATTGAAGGCAAATTATCTATATCTATATCTACCTATACTAATAAACAGCTAACTCCAACTACACTTGTCACCTCTAAAATTAGTTTTATCATCAAAATAGGACACGTGGCACTCCTACATTAATTCAAAAAAAAAAAAACCATTACATTTTTCGAATACCCATTAACCCATTTACACAAACCCATACCCGGATTTTCTAATGAAACGCGGGTTCCATTTTTTTTATTTTCATCTACGTTTTTTTTATAACCCAGTTCTTTGCTAAACCCTAATCAGTCCATCCTTCTCTGCGATGAATCTGATTGATTTCTTTGTTCCAAATCTCTATCGAATAAAAGCTCTAATCTGGATTGAAGATCGATGGCCTTTACGTTGCGACCTTCGTTTTTTTTGCCAATTGTACGAACATTATGTTTCTGTAAGTTTATCTTTAACCCTAATTTCTTTTTAAAATTGAATCGAATTCAAATATGAACATCGATATCCTTGCATAAATGAATCGAACATGTATTGTTACTGATTTGTTTCGTTTATCTTTAATTGATTAGTAATTTCATGTTAAAAGTGAAATAACAGAGAATTAGGGCATCGAATCTTCGATTAATGTTCAATCGATTCATACGCAAATTGATATCAATATTGTCGACTATTATTGTTTACTAAATCTGAGAATTTTTTTTGTTTTTTTTGCTGATATAATAAAAAACCCAATCGCTACTGGAGATGGAATCAAAATTCAGACCTAAATGAGCTTCAATATTGCAATCTCATAACAGTCAAAAAGGACAAGTTAGTTTCTTTTTTACTTTATTATTGTATTAGAACATCGATTGTTCTTATTGTATGACTCTAAAATCTTAAATTAATCATCTGTATTGTTATATCAATTGATCTTTAAAGAATGATTACTCATAGGTTTTGTTTCAGAAGTTTGAAAGTATCATATTCTTTAAAATTCATTTTTACAATGCATAAACTGTACAATTGATTTTAATGTAGAATTCAATTTCTTGACAAATAACATTTTAAAAATCCTTTGTTATTTTGCATAAATGTTTAATATAATCTAAAATATTTACATGTTCTGGATGTTCATATAATACAATTTTTGTTATTGATTCAACTAAAACTTTAAAGTAGTTACATTTTTTTAATTTTAGTTTTATTTCAATTGTCATTAAAAGTTTGAAACCAGTTAGCATGCCATGTACTTCAATCTCATTTCCTGTTAGTAGGTTAATATTGTTTTATGTAATTGTAATTGTTACTAATAAATAATGTTATAAATCAATCAATTACAAAAATTGAATCCTAAAATATATTTAAATGGAATAAACTTGAACGCATGAAAATTTAAATTAGTTAACTGTATTAATTTAAATAACTGATTCTCTATATGTTTTATTTATAAATTTATAAATTTGGTAATGATTTTCAAAAAAATTATTTCTTTACCATAAATAATCTTTTTTTTTAAAATAGTCAGACTTGCTAATAATTTTAATTAGTTATATAGTAACCTTTACTAATATAGTTTTTTTTTTAAGTACAGAATCTTCAAAAATTTTAGTTTTTTTCAACGATTTGTATATAAGGATGGATTACCTTCATCATTTTGTATCCAAAACTTAGAATCGAATACATTGATCTTGGTTTGTACACTATCTTTCATTTACAATCTACAATTTTGTATATTTTTAACAAACTTTTATTGAATGTCTAATTTACAGTTCTTTTGTTTTTTACAGAATTATGGAACCCAAATCATTGGTGATGCTGAACAAGCTTGATCTTGCATCAGAAGATATAATGTTCAAAGTTCGAGTGATAAGATACTGGATTCAACAACGCTTCCAGCGTATTTTGGATGTGTAAGTTTCATCTTAACTGGTTTCGATTTGATTTAAAAAAAAATTAGTAACAGAGATGTTCAATTGAATCGTTATATAGATTGGTTTGATTGATTCTGAGATCTTATATTGAATGCTTATAGCGATTGGTTAAATTGATTATGTTATTAGTTAATCGGATGAATATCAAGCATCATTTTTAATTTTTTACTTTTGATTGAATCCTTATAGCGACATTTTTCATCTCTAGCAGTGAGTTTTAGGACTTATGAGTTTATTTCTGGCTGATTATGCATTATTCATCCATAATTTTTTCAACGAAAACTAAAATATCATGTTTGTTGATGTTTATATGGATTTTCTTGGTAAATAAAGCTTATAGTTATGATTAACTTTAGATTCTGGTCTAATTGTTTGCTCTATAAGAATCATAATTTGTGCAATCTTTACACTTTATATCATTGTCATGTATGATTTAATCATTATTCAAATCTGTTTTGTGCATCGTTACACTTTTGATCAATTGTAAATCTTTCCATGACTCTGGTTCTGTAGTAAACTTGCATCTTTATGTCTTGATCGAATTTAAGTTGATTGAATCTAAATATATAATCTTTATCGTCGTTAAATTTTTTAATGTATTGTCTCTGATTTTGATATTGTTTTCACGTCCAAACGTTGATTTCAACAAATTTAATCGATTGTGAGTATAATCAATATTATTAGGTATTCTTTTACTGTCTTTGAGGTTTTGTTTGTAATAGATTTTTGATTTTGATAATACAGATATATATTGAGTCTGTAAAAATGGTTGATTTACATATATTGTTTGTATTGCTCAAGGTCATCTCTTCATTGTTGAAGAAACGCTCCTGCTAAGGTTTAATTTCTATCGAGTATAAGCTGACATAGACCACGCTCAAATATGGAAAATGATATTAACTATTTGTTGTTGTTTCTTAGTGATGAAGGGCAAAAATGGGAAAGATTGATTCTAAAGCAATATGATTGGCATTTTGTTTTGTTTAGCCACCATTCAATTTTTTGTATCGTACTTAGTCTGTATTTCAAAGGGTGAAATAGCGATTTTAGGTGTTTAATTTGATGTTATGGTTGTTGTCTTAGGGGCATTCCTGGAATAATATTTGTCGCAATATGTCTATGTATTTGCTGTCAATTTAATGTGAGAAACCATGTGTGAATTAGTTGCTGAAATACAAGTCGGGTCAAATATGGAAAATGATATTAACTATCTGATAATGTTTCTTACTTATGATATAGTATGATCTTGAAGGGCAAAATGGGAAAATTGATTCTAAAGCAGTATGATTGGCAATCTTTTTGTTAGCTACCAGCCAATTATGTATCATATTTTTATGCACTATTATTTTAAGCAATAGTCTATTTTTTATTTTGCAGATGCAAAGACCATTGGTTTTTAAAAGGAAAGGAACTATGTGTAGGCTGGAGAGTATAGGAGGCATTTTTAATGATGTCTAATTGTCTATGCTAAAAACTATTGAGTAAGTTTGGACCTTGTCCTTATAACATTATGACATTCTTATACTTATTTAATTTGTTTCCATTTTTTAATTTTGGTTCTGAACTTTGTTGATGCATGGTTGGTGTTAACTCTATATTTTCAAGAAGTTGACGTAATCTACCTAATAGCATTATAGGTAAAGATGTATTCACTTTGTTGTTGATGTAAAGGGTGTTCTTTTTTGTTGGACCTGTTGGTAATTGGTAAAAAAGACATGAAGAGAACTACTACCACAAAACAAAGTCTCCTTAAGATTGTTAAGGCTATATTGTTTTATACATATCATTAAATAATATTCATGCTTTTTTATATCAATTTTTGTCGATAAGTATAATTGCAATCTTTTTTGGTTTCTAAGGAAAAGTTTTGGTTTCCTGATCAAGTGTTTAAATTTGGTGTTATCTGCCAACCCAAGTATTCATTCAGTTTGCTGCTTAATGGTGTGGATTATATAGGGGAACTGGATAAACATTGATACATTTTGTTTATCTTTTTTCTTTAATCGTTTAAGAATTTTTGTTTAACAATGTTTTTAATGTTTCATTTTTTTATTATCGTAAATATTGTGATCATGAACTTTGTTAGGAGTAGAGTCAGTAAAATTACTAATTTTAAATAGAGATGATTAAATTACTAATCAAATAAAAAATATAGAATACAAAGAAATATTTAGAGATTAATGAAAATAATTTAGTTTTATAATTGTTAACTGAAATTTGTTTACTTATGCGGGATAAAGTATAACCTTATAAATCCGAACTTTTTAATTATATATTTTCATTAATCCCTAAATATTTCCTTGTATTCTTTTTGAGTTACGTGTGATTCTTTTTGGTTGTTGAGAGAGTGATGATTTATCTTTTGATGCCTTTTTTTTGTCTTATGAAATGGCAGTCTGATTTAAAGCTGAAGAAGTTTTTGCATATAATTGAAGACTCACCTGTTTCTGTTATTTATGATCGAAACAAGTATTCTTTTCTGATTTTTATAATTTATGATCATTTACATCATTAGAAGATTTGTAAATAGTCATTTATGTGATGTTTTATGTTTCAAGTCACTCTGAATTGCTAACATATATTGTTAGTTTTGAAATGATGACACTTGTGTTATTATAATATAACTTGTTATAATATAATTCAATTTTGCAGAACCGTTTTATCTCTTCCCCCAATAATTAACGGGGCACATTCAGCTATCTCTTTGAAGACCAAAACTGTGTTCATCGAATGCACCGCCACTGATTTGACCAAAGCCAAGATTGTTTTAAACACAATGGTAAGAAATTGTTTCACATATATTCTCTAAAGATAACAAAAAAAATGACAATATTATGCAAATTTACTGCAGGTTACAATGTTCTCAGTGTACTGCAAAAGAAAGTTTGAGGTTGAACCAGTTGAAGTAACATATTCTGATGGAAAATCCTACATTTGCCCTGAATTATCATCTTATGACATGAAAGTATTATTTAATATTATTATGTCAAAGTATTATTTTTATTATTATGTCCATTTAATAATAACAATGACTCTTATGTATTATTATAGGATGTGGCGATTGCTTATGGTTTCAACAAAATTCCAAAGTAGCTACCTGCATCTTTGAAGCCATTACCTTTAGTTCAGTGATCTTATAAGAACTGAGGTACGTAACATGCGGAATGATTTCATTTTCTAATTTTGACTCTTTTACTTATGTATGGATTATAATTATAATTACTTTGACTTGCGTTGTTTGTTGTATATATGCTTTTATGTTTCTGTTTAGATCGCACTGTTTGGATATACCATTGTTATCAATAGCGATCGTAGCGAGCGCTATAGCGCGCTACGTCGCGATGCGACAAACCCACGCTATTTGCAAATAGCGACCTAATAGCGACATATAGC
>WOUH02000022.1:8682780-8724789 GCA_009936405.2 Stevia rebaudiana | reverse complement strand
AATGCCAACCTGCTTCATGACTTTCAAAGTATCAATGGCATTTCTGTTGCTTTTGGAGGAGATCAAAAGGGAAAGATGTCACACCCTAATTCCCAGGATCCCGTCATATTTGAATTTACACAAGAACTCATGGCAAACAAAGATAAATAGCGGAAGACTTTGATTTATTCATATTATAAAGGTTAAGTTACAACCAAATGCCAAACTATACATTACATTCAAACGACTAACTAATAGTCTTCATGTCTTGATGCCATCCCAAGCAGCCTACACTGATGCCTTCCATACGCTCCATGCCCTGCTGCCTTATCTCCTTCTTTTAATCTAGCATACATACTAAAGACTCAGCTTTCGCTGGTGAGTTCTAAGTTTTATTACCACTTACCTCGGTATTTTAACTTATTTATGCACAAACAGGTTTTATATGACACGATATTACAATTCAGGTTTTACATGTTTATAGAAATAGTTTAGTCAATATGCAATCACATTCTGACTTCGGGCACCAACGTTCCCGAGACCTTCGTTAGTTTCAAGACCAACGGAATTTACCTAAGCAATTTATCTAGTTTATCAAGCCCGTCCTTTAGGGTTACGTTTACGCTCTACTGGTCTGGTCGTCACCAACCTTAATTAAACATTCAGCTGATGAGCTACCCCATATTTCAGGGCTACTCTCAAACCAGAGCAGTGTTCCCCATCGCATCAGGTTGGACAGTATCGCTTGTCTAACTACCATATTGATAGGACTACCGCCTTCTTTGGGCCCTGAACCAAGTTGCAGGATTTGATCAGACCTGTGACTTTACAAAGGTAAGTTTGTGTCAAACATCAAACTTACACTTCTAAGAGCGCGTGTGCACTCACACACACACACGTATAAGGTTTGATACAGGGATGAGCTGATTATTATTTTTGTGATCCAAAAATGGTACATGCTGGTTTCATGAAGATGCCACTTTTTAAAAACAGTTTTGATGCAGTGTATGCAATTGCAACTACTTGCCATGCTCCAGATGCGGTACATAAATTTCATCACCCAAATTACAAAGATTTAAACATTTTTTTTTAATTTATATATGTTTATTTACTTATTTTTACATTTTTATTTATATTTCTCATTTGAGATCTAAGGTTGGATGCTATAAAGAGAGATATACAAAGTCTTGAAACCTGGTTAGTCGTTTGCTGCATATGAATGGTGCATAACCGATGCATTTGACCCAAATAACCAAGAACATCAAAAAAATCATGGTATACACAAGTTGGGTAACGGGTCAAAACGTCAGGTTGGGTTGACCTGTAATGATTTGTTCCTTTGTATCATCGTTTACAAAGAACTAATTCATTAGTTTTGATTAGAAAAAACGTAGTTATTACAATAACAATCTACATATTTGGAATTTTGAATCATGCGTTTTAAGAGGTTTTATGCGGTAAAATCAGAAGTTGGTTTACTTTAAGCCCGTTTGACTTGTTTCCTGTAGGTAAAATATCTTTTAAAATTAACTACACAGATAATCCTTGTGGTTTGCGAAAATTAATAGGTTTGGGTACTAAGGTTTAAAGTAACATGTTTGGGTTTTATGATTTCATTTTTGTAATAGGAAACTGTTATTGACGAATGAAGAATCTAGAAGATTACGAGAGGTAATCGAGATTTATGAAAAATATAACTGAGGAAAGTACTTTAAGTTACTAACATAAACGAGTATCCTATTAGAATTCAATTCACACGTCAAACATACTAACATAACCGAGTATTGTGTTACACTAACATAAATGAGTATCATTCTAGATAGACGACTCCGATACTAAAATATGAAATACAATATATCACAACAGGACTGATAAATTAACAGATAACGAGTACGACGCTATAAATTGTTGCCGCCGCATCGCGCGGGTACCCTACTAGTAGTATATGATATGAGTTGTGTACGTAAGTTGTCATTATTGTCTATTATGTATCTCTTTATATAAGGACTTTTACTTGTTACAATGAAATATACTAATATAGTATATGATATGAGTTGTGTTGGTAAAACTTTCTTGTTTTGTGTATTTTTGTTAAGGGAAAAATTGCAGGAATAGATATGTTGACTACATTTATTACCAAAATAGACATTGTTTTTTAATCTACGGTTTTCTGATCAGTAGGCTTAGCCGCGCTTTTTAGCTGACGGAATCTGGGGCTGAAACCAAGTTTGACTCACCTGGTCCCACATTGGTCTCACATGATGACCAATAAGGAACTAACACATGACCCTGTTGCTAGAAAACTCACAAAAGATACCTTGCTCGAATTAAGCATGTAAATGAGTACAAGTCAAATGAAATTATGAGTTTACTTTTTTCAGACCCAATGAGCAAACAAAATGTTGTTAGTTGATGCAAGAACATGAAACTATTCAACGCCGGAATTTGATCGGAACCGTGCCGGAAAATGGGCAGTTGTTATAACATCGCTCCTTCTTTTGTAGGTACCATAGCCATCTCTTTTCCTTGACAACTTTAAACCTTCTTCCCGGGTTCTAGAACAAAACCGTTCTTAACCACCGATCAAAGAAAACAAGCGTACCGCTTATACCGTTTTCTTTTACCTTGCTAGACAAGACAAGATCCAAAGCCACTTGCTTTACCGAATCTTTTTCCGCTCGCCTACCGCAAAACCGATTTTCAATAGAACAACCTAAACCGGTTATTCCGTTCCGCAAAACCGATCTTCAATAGAACAACCTAAACCGGTTATTCCGTTCTTATTGACGGGATTTACCAATTCTCTATGACCAACGAATTAAAGTAGTTTACGCAACAATGATGGTACCTTGTCTATTGCTTACGGTTGGAAAAGAAAAACACCAATTGTTGCCTCGATCAAATAAACCCTATAATATTAATGTCAATTAGTAGGATTAAGTGACACGGATTACAAAGCAAACCAAAATTCACGTAAAACCTTTCTTCCTATTCGTGAATCTGCTTTGCAACCTTTTAACCGTTGCTAGTGACCTTTGATCGTAACACTAAGTAATTCTTGGTCAAGCTTTCTCTCCGATTGCAAAAAACACCACGACCCTCTTTCACGTTCTCTGCTTTGATGCCAATTGAAGTAAAAACAAGAACTTGATTTGACTAATAATATTTGGGTACAAAAATATAATGAGATTTAACCCCTATTTATACTAAAACTAAACCTTGACCATCAAGTTAACTAAACCCTAACCAAATCATACTCTAATTCAAACTCTAAACTAAATTTATCAACTTTAAATAAATTAATAAAAACAAATAATTAACCCTTAACTATTACTAATTACAAGTTTAGTCCAACAATAAATAATTTATAAAGACTTGTGGATATATCAAATTATTCTAAGAATGTTTTTTTATTAGTACTATATCGTCTTTTTATTATGTACACTTGACTTGGTTTGAACTAACCCAAAAATTTTTATGAACAATTTTATGAAGTTCGAGCATCTAGAATAGTGACTAAATATATATAAATTCGTGAATACGCCCCACATGTTGTAAGGCTCTCTCTCTTTTGCGTTGAAAGACTAGTGTAACATAGGCTATCTCGTCCAAATTCCACACCTGCATAACCAGAACGCCTAGCCATTTATCGTGGCCTTTTATGACCTTCCATGGTTCGACGTGGTTAAAAGGTTTTTTTTTTTCTTTTATTTTTCTTGTACTCCCTCAACTCTTTTGTCAATATATCCACATCTGAGTGTCTGCTAGCTCAACAAGTTTGCTACATATTATTTAGGATATAATTAATGTACTTTTAAAAAATAATATCATTGTTGAAATAAATAATAAGTTACCAATTGGTTACATGTTCCTTTCTAATGATTCATCTTGGTATTCATTGAGCTTCATTTTGAATTTAGTTGGTGAGCGTTTCATTCGATATCACTTGCTTCTGTTGGTTGGACTCAAGTCACTAATTAGACCCACTCCAACTTTGAGATGAATGGGTTTTCGGGAAGAGTGTGATTGCTTTTTTGGATCCATTTTATAGTCAACTTGGTAGAATGGTGTTGTATTTTCTTGGTGTGAAAGAGAAGTAGAAGAGTAGTAGAGAAAAATATGTTTTTTATATAAAACTGGTTACGATTTCGTTAATTTTTTGAAAAAAATGTACAACCCCAAACGGCCCCCCTTATTGATGTCGTGTGTACGTCAATCAAAAGTGAGTCTAAAGCTCTGGTCTTAGCTACTCTTAAATAGTAAAGACCATTAAGGTATTATATCCACAATGAATTCGTGGAATGTGCTTTTAAGTAAATTTATGGTTAACTATGCAATAAAATGTAAACTTGATTTTTGATTTGATTGTGAAACTAGTTTTGAAAGCAGAAAAAAGAAATTTTTAAAGAAATTGTAATAATAGAGGTCTGCTCTGGGTTTCAGATATGTTTAGTTCAGAATTGGTTTAGTTAAAACTAGTGAGAAGTCATTTAATTGTGAATGTGTACTTGGTAATTCCAATGATGGTTATAATGTTATATAACAAGTTGTAAAGAGATCTTTCACAAACCACCAACCCAATTTTGTAAAACAACATAAACATGTAAATAACATTTAATCAATGTTTTCGACATAACCAAAACTTATAAATGAAAACCAAACAGCTGACTCTATCGTAAGCTAACAAGTTACAAAATTCATTTTCCAAAACCTAGGTTAGTAGTTAGTAGGTTTAATCTAAAAGAAAAATAATAACTTACGCATCGATCAAGAGTTTATTAGTGTTGCATCTTCATCATAAAGCTTGGATCTTTAAGTAAAAAATTGTTATTATGATGAATCTTCACCTCCTGATGGTTGCGGTCGTAAAAAGATTGCCGAAATTCATCCAAGAGATGCAAGGCTCTGTAAACGGTGGTTGGGAGATTTCCTTTACGGTGGATGTTTTGACTTTCCACGTAGACACGTAGACATTTTTTTGAACATTATACGATCTCGTGTGCTAGTCATCGGTGATCGGGCGATGTAGCCAAGGTCGATTTTTCAACCTTTATGAGACTGTACCCCGTAGATAAGATGGAATCAGGGGTGACACCGGCCTCCGCTGTTTTTTTCGACCATAGTGTAAAATTCGCAACTTTCCTCCGAATTTTTTTTACATATATAAGCCGGCCTCCCATGATTCACGTGTCCTGTGATGTTCGGTCCCCTATTTGTTGTTTTTTTTCCAAGCTCCGTCACTTTCACAAGGTAGGATGAGAACCCATGGGCCACATGGGTGACCCCAAATTAAACAAAACAAAAAAAAATGCAATACTTTTTAAGTCATTATAAAAAGTATTGTAAAAAATAAATGCAATACTTTTTATAATGACTTAAAAATAATACTTTTAAAATGCTGCCCTTTGGTCCTTAACAAGGAAATAACATTGCAAGGGCCCGTGGGGTCCTGGACTCTCCAGCTTTCTGCTCATAAATGTAAATTTCTAAGTTTCTTTTTTCAAAAAATTTATACGTACTGAGTCAAGTCACCCTGATTTTTATTCTTTAAAAATTCTTATTCGTCCTGATTTTAAAAATATAGCAAAGTTGAAAGGGGGCTTTTAGTAATATGTTTGAACTTGTTTAAACATTTCAAATAAGTATAAATGAAAGCTAAATTTATAAAATTATTCACCTTGAAGGGGTAACATTGTAATAGTAATTAATATTGCAAACTTATTTTTTAGAAACCGGCAAGAATTAGCAAATTCCCATATTGTCAAGGGACTGTTTAGTACTTTAATCTTTCTCAAGCTTGAAGATACCTATATATAACTACATGGCTACATCTCACCATATCATTCCCATTCTACCTTGTTCCAAGCCTATAGTTTTCTTGCAAACCACAAATGTTGCTTGTTGGTCTTTTCATTGCAACTTCGATTGTAATAATTATTACCCGTTGGATTTACACATGGAGGAATCCTAAATGCAATGGAATCCTTCCTCCTGGTTCAATGGGTTGGCCACTACTCGGTGAAACTCTACAGTTGTTTACCTCGAGTCAAAATTGGGATAATATACCTTTCATCAAGAAGAGAATAACAAGGTAAATCATTTGTATTTTTTAAATAAAAATAAAGTAACCTTAACATATCTGAAAACTTGCTTAAGAAAAATATAACAAATATTTAGCAACAACAATCATCTCTAGTAAATATCACGATCGAAGCTATTTGAAGGTTATGAGGAGAGTGAGATGTACAACGGTGAGACCACATGCCCAGCTTTTTTGGGCCTAAATTTTTTATGTTTAATATATATATATATATATAATTACATTTATAGCAAAAAAAAAAATATGATTTACAATCAAAACTATTTAACTTATTAGAGTTTTAACCTAATAAAAAATGACATAAAGACTAATAAACTCATAGCCTATTAAAGTGTTAACCAATTTTGTTTATAACTTTTGCATATATAGGAGACCATTTTTTATAAATGCATCGGTCAGCCAAAATAACAAGCACAACCCTGGCTGTAGGCAAACCTTAACTCTATCATTGAGGAAAGAGAGGTGTTGTTTTTAGATAGTCACCTGGATCATAAACTAATAAATACAAACTACTAACAAACACACAAGTAACAAACAAAGAAACTGCTTTAAGCATATAAAAATAAAGAGTTACCAATACATGAGACATGATAACAAATTAGCTAACAATAAATGGGATGAAAGTATGAAACTGCCAACTCAATGGTTTTTTATTAACTTATGATATGTATGTTTTAGTGATTCAAGTCAATAGATTGTGACATTAATTTTTATCTTTCAGATATGGATCGGTGTTTCGAACTAGTTTGGTTGGGTTACGAGTTATAGTATCAACTGATATGGAACTTAATCAAATGGTGTTCCAAAAAGAAGGTCAATTATTCGAAAGTTGGTACCCAAAAAGCTTTAAAAAGGTCTTTGGGAACCAATCTTTATTTACTTTGTCAGATAGCTTACATAAGTATGTCAGAAACATGGTGTTAACGATACTTCGTCCCGAAAGTCTTAAAAAGATGTTACCTGGAGTTGAAACTGTAGCAACAAGAAACATGGAGGATTGGGCTACACAAGAAAGTGTGGATTTGAAATATGTAGTCGCAGATGTAAGTTGTTTTTATTTTTATTTTTTTAGAGATTAAACGTGTTTAAGATATTATTTGTTGTTTGATCAGATGATATTTGAGCTCATGGGGAAAAAACTGATAAGCTATGATCCAGAAACGTCATCGGAGAATTTAAGGGAGAATTTTGATGCTTTTGTAGAAGGATCACTTTCGTTCCCTTTAGAGATACCTGGAACTGCTTATTACAAGTGTATGCAGGTAATTAAATATTAAAATAAACCGATCGGTTTGGATTTTACTAGAAAACATTTTTAACTAAACTGAAATTGGATACAAATGGCATAAAACTCATTTCATTTTATTTAATTAGATGAGAAGCATGATATATATATGATAGATCCAATACATGTATTGTTTTTTATTTAGAATTTTTTGAAAGAATGGTGTTCATTAAGAATGATAAATGGTTTATGGGTGAATTATGAATCCTATTTGGAAAATGGGTGGTTCATGGATGGTGGCAGAGAACTCAAATGAGTTCACTCTTGGAGAAAGTGAACTCCACCTAATTCGTGGGGGTGTAGGAATCGCACTCCACTGAGTTCGCTATTTTGGGAAGCGAGCTGTGATTAAATCAACTAATCTCGTCGGAGAGTTCTTTTTTGGCCAAAAATTAAGGAGTTCGATGGTAGAGGGAACGAACTCAAGTTTCATGATCAAAGGAAGCAAACCCAAAGTTCGAACTCCTACGGAGCGAACCCTTTGCAACTCGAAAAAAAACAATAGTGATCATAAAATGAGTGGTTTATAATTACCATGATTCTAAACCTATGGAAATAAAAGTGATGATAAAAGTGTGACTATAGCTATAATGAAGTTATGTAGCATTTGAATCATTAATCTTTTTTACTGTAGCTACAATGAAAGCATCGGAACCATTAATTTTTACGATTCGTTACTGAGGAGAGTGAACCCCCTTTTTATTGTAGGCAATGTACCAATAATATCTCATTTCGTTAACAAAAAATTATAGAATTTATTCTAGCACAGAACCATTAATTCAATTCACTTGATCAGTTTTACCCGTTCTCAATGTAAATAACTAGCAACGTTACCGGCGCTTCGCGGCTCTAATCGCCGTACTGATTGTGGAGATTGAAACGTAGACGAAAAACTATTACGTCATATAAGTGGTGTTATAAAAATATTTAGAGAACCCCTCATTATTCGAAGATTGAACATACTGCTTTCAATGCTTTCAATGGTGGAAGGCAAAATGAGGATTAAGGAGTAAATACCATAAGGGGCAAACTCTATACATCATAAATTGAGAGAGTTAAGATGACATTTTACAAATTAAAGTTGAGGGGTTAATTTTCATATTATACAAAGTTGAGGGAGTTATTTAGATGAAAACTAAAGGATAAAAAGGTAAAGGGGTAAAGTGTAAAATGCTCAAAATGTAGGGGGTGTTTGATAGGTGGCACATGCCATCCCACCGACATTGCTAATTGTTATATATATAATATCTCATTTCGTTAACAAAAAATCATAACTTTTATTGTAGCCCATAACCATTAATTCAATTCACGTGATCAGTTTTACTGGTTCTCAATGTAACTTTTTGAATGTGTCGTTCAATAACTAATATTTAAAAATTTGTTTATCACACATGTATTTTAATAGATGTATCATTTCTTACGTGAGTTTTAAAATTTTAATATGTTTATTCAATATCCATAATTAAACAAACATTGATACAACCTAAAAATTACAGAATCACACACCTTAAATCCTAAAAAAATAAAATACACCCAATCATCTCCTTATGTTAAACATAAATAAAGACTCGAAGGAGGTAGTACTAATATTCATTAAGAACGGTGTAATCATCGGAATCCGAAGACCAATAATGCCTCTCACACTCACGACGCATTTTGATGGGCATACCTCCTAGATTCAATTTTCTCCAAAATCGAGTCATCAAAGTAATAGTCGTCTTTAGTCTTGCCCACATTTCATGGGCATACCTCAATCATGTGAGTTCGCTCCCCCTGACATCGAACCCTTTAATTTCGGCAAAAAAAAATTAACTCCTACGAGATCAAATGGGTGAATCTTGATTAAGCAAGGTTCGCTACCCTAGAGTATGAATTCTAGTGAGTTCGATTCCTACACCCACGAACCAGGTGGAGTTCGCTTTCTCCAAGAATAAACTCATTTGAGTTCGTTGTCACCACCAACGAACCACCCATTTTTCAAATACGATTCAAAATTCACCCATAAACCATTTAACATTCTTAATGAGCACCATTCTTCCAAAAAGTTCTTTTTATAAGATTAATCAATGGTTAAGATCATGTGTCGCATTTGAACTTGTGTGAATTGAATTGAAAGGATAGAATAGAAAACTCTAATTTTGTTAATCTTTAAGACTAAATCCAGTTTTAATAACTTTTTAAAGAATTAAATAACTTTTATGCGTTTTTTTTTATTAAATTTCCACCATTAAATATATAATTTAATTATCTTTAATTCGATTATAGTATTTTCGATTATTTACATAGTTCGTAATTATGTACGTGGTTCGTGATTTCGGAGTCCGTGATTATACATTGTTCCTTAACCTTTAAATAGAAAAACTAATCTTTCACATGCTTATATATATAATGTACGTGCCCAGTTGGTCTACGTTTCGATTTATATTTTTTCGGAACGAGTATGGTCTGATATAGAATGTTTTGGTTCGACGATAGAAATTCAAGGAACTATACGTTTCGACGTCGTCGCGACACGCGACGAGTCAAATTAAGTACTAGAATCTTATTGTACATAGGCGGCTCTTATGGTGAGTCGGGTGTGCACCCACATATGGCTCTTTTTTAAGGAACAAGAAATTTTAAAATAAATTATAATAAAAAAATATGTAAATAAAAGCCCAAATAAATATTAGTTGTTATGTTTTGATTCACAAAGTTTAACCAAATTAGATAAAGGCCCACATAAATTTTTAACTAATTAGTTAAAGGCCCAAAACAAATATTAAGTGTTAACTTAATAACCCAAGCCACTTAGTAAATCATGTACCAAATTCTGAATTCCATTTGACAATCGAAATCAATCCCGCCTAGTCCACTGACTTTGGCGACGTGAACAAGATTTTGGCAACCAATAAAGCAGAAACCAAAACCCAAATCCCAAATCAAATACGTGATTGTTTTGGTTTTACTGTTTCATACTTGATTCAATGTTTCATACGATGATTTACTGGTAGTCTTATATGGTTATACTTCCATACGTAAACCCTAAATCTAAAAATCCATAATTCATACTTGATTACTTGTGACTTTGTGAGTTGTGAGTTGGTTTCAAAACGTGATTAGTTGACTACTTTTATTATTTGAAATTGTTGATTGATGAAGTTTTTATAAATTGTAATTTGGTTTGATTTTTAGAAATTATATTGAATTATTGTTAATCAGTAAAAATAAATTATAAATGTGGCCATGGGGGCCCATTTTTAACCTCGAGCTGGCCGGGTACCTAGATCCTCGGAGACGACCCAGTAATTGTATCATAACTAATGCATCAACTATAATGAAGTTCAAAAGTGAATTGGCAAAAGCTTAATGAATTATTTTTATTTAATCAGGGAAGAAAGAAGGTGATGATGGTGCTCAAGAACATTCTTGAAGCAAGAAGGGTTAAACCAAATGAGGTCAAACATGATTTCTTCGATTATGTTCTTGAAGAACTCAACCAAAAGGATACAATCCTTACTGAAGAAATCGCGTTAGACTTGATGTTTTTGCTACTGTTTGCTAGCTTTGAAACAACTTCCCTAGCTATAACAGCAGCAATGAAGTTTCTCTCAAATAACCCTCGAGCATTAAAGGAATTAACGGTATGTAAAGAGTGTAAATTGTTAAAAAGATTTCACTTATTTGACATGCTTCTTGTTTTAATCATGCAGGAAGAACACGAGAAAATCCTTAAAAAGCGGGAAAACACGAGAGATGGGCTTACATGGGAAGAATATAAGTCAATGACATTCACCTTTCAGGTGTATAATTGATTATTCTCCGTCTTATAATTATTTATAAAAAGAAAATTTGTTAAAATAAGCATATTTAACAACTTTTTTACAAAAAATGAACATGAAATCTGGAGGCTAAAACCCAAAAAATAGCCCCGCCAAAATTTAAAAAGCGCTGACTAATTTTAAAACGCGCCAGCTATTTTAAAAAGCGACGGCTAAAAAATAAAAACATTGGCTAAATTTTAAAAAATTCCGGCTAAAAAATAAAAGCGCTAGCTAGCTAAAAATGCACCGGCTAATTTTAATGGCTAATAGCATGTACTTTTGAATTTTTAGCCAATGACATTTGGGACCACGTTTCAGCTGGTCAGGTAAATATCATGTTCCTGATCAAGAGACATGATTTTACAATACATGTGTCAAATGCTGTCTGGTTGCTTTTTTTTAAAAAGCCCTCACTAAATTACCCAGCAAAATGGTAAGTGGCAAAATATGACTGGGTGTTGACTAGATGTTAGCCGCATTTTTTGAGATTTAGCCTCCAGAATTCATGTTTATTTTTATAATAAAGTGATCAAACTTGCTTAATTTGGCAAATTTCCCTTTATAAAAAGTACATATATATTGCATGATTAAGATAGGCCGGTTGGGTAGTTGATCAAAATGAACTCGGTTCTTTAAACATTTTATAAATTATTATAGCTGTAATATTATCATAAAAACCTTACAATCACAACTAATGATGAAAACTCTTACTTTGTGTTGTTTGACTCAATATTACGTGACCCATTTGTGATAAAGATCAAGTCTCATTCGTATCACAACTAATGATGAACTAACTATATATATAACTTACAGATTATAAATGAAACATTAAGGCTAGCGAACGTAGCTCCATTTATATTCAGAAAAGCAGCAAAAGATATCAAGTTCAAAGGTAAATATCGACTCTACATGCTATTGTACGTATTATTATATGCTTAATTATGTTATGTTTTAATTATAAAATAATGAAATTACATTTATTGTTATTATCATGATTAATTATAAATTGGGTTAACGTAGGCTACACTATCCCATCTGGTTGGGCGATAATGATGGCCCCATCAGCTGTCCATGTAGACCCTCTCAACTATAACGATCCACTTAGCTTCAATCCATGGCGATGGGAGGTATATTTATAAATTAATTAACAACTCTTTATTTTCATTGCAAATTAATAAACTTATTATTTAATTATTTTGTCTAATTTTGAGCAGGCGATGGATTTGAGAATTGCATCAAAGACTTTCATGGCTTTTGGAGGTGGTCAGAGGTTGTGTGTTGGTGCAGATTTTGCTAAACTTCAAATGGCTGTCTTTCTTCATTACTTAGTGACAAAATATCAGTAATGATAAAATCATAATTATATATTATTCATGCAAGACAAAGAATTATAAAAATATATTAACTTATTTTCCTTTCTAATTAATCTCAGGTGGAAACTAGTCAATGGAGGAGATATTGTACGATATCCGGGTTTAGTATTTCCTAATGGATTTCACGTTCAGTTCTTTAAAAAAGAAACACAGACCTGAAAATCAACATCTGAATCATCTATGTTTAATTATCAACTTTAGGTTAAATAAAGATTTCAACTGTGTTTGAATTCATGTAGTATACGATAAGACTTTACTTGTTAGAATGAAATATAGTATATGATATGAGTTGTGTACGTAAGTTGTCATTATTGTCTATTATGTATCTCTCTATATAAGGACTTTTACTTGTTAGAATGAAATATACTAATATAGTATACGATATGAGTTGTGTTGGTAAAACTTTCTTGTTTTGTGTATTTTTGTTAAGGGAAAAATTGCAGGAATAGACATGTTCACTACATTTATTACCAAAATAAACATTGTTTTTTAGTCTACGGTTTTCTGATCAGCACCAATCAGAAGCTGCCACGTACCCCATCCGTAGGCTTAGCCGACGGAATCTGGGGCTGAAACCAAGTTTAGCTTTCCTGGTCCCACATTGGTCTCACATGATGACCAATAAGGAACTGACACATGTCCCTGTTGCTAGAAAACTCACAAAAGATACCTTGCTCGAATTAAGCATGTAAACGAGTACAAGTAAAATGAAATTATGAGTTTACTTTTTTCAGACCCAATGAGCAAACAAAATGTTGTTAGTTGATGCAAGAACATGAAAAATATATATTAGACCCTGATTAAACTATATATTAAAATTAGTTTTAGTCTCAGAAAATGTCACAATTCACAAGTAACATAATTTACGATCAACTTACATGACATAATGATGAAGCAAAAGTGACATATATCTTATTTCCTAATCTTAGAACGAATTTTTTTTTGGTTCTTGTGTGTCTTCTTACCGGTTCCAACATCATCATATCTAGAATGTTTATTAACTTGTTCCATATCTTCAAAATCAATACCATCATCATAATCATCGTAATCGTCATCTCCTCCTTTATTTACATAAAGTGGTTGTCGTGAACCCTTAATTCTCGCGGGTTTGTGTTTTTTATTTTTAACAAGATGACTGTTCTTATTAACACCTTTTTGTTGCTTTTCTTTTTTATTAGTACCAACTGTTTTATGTTCTGTTTTCTTCTTATCTTGTTTTTTCAAATCTTTCAACTTTTGTTTTTTTATATGTTCCATTTTCCGTTCGTCGTCCCAGAAATGATCTTGCCAAAAGTCGTAAATCGGATCGAAAAGTCCGGTTTCGTGTAGAAGCCAAATCAGAAAAATCACTAAAAAAAAAAAAGTCAATTCAGAACAAATAGTCAAAATTGAAAAGTCAAATTAGCAGTAGATTACCTGTAGGGAAGATTGCCAAAAACAGGATATACAATATCAACCAGCTCATACAAATGTGGCGCATGTGACAATCATAGTCGAAGAAACTGGAACATTCCGATCTGCTTGCATTGAGTAATGTAACCATTAGATCATAAAAATTAAATAATTGAGATTTAATGAAACTTAGATTAATATTTTAAGTGAGAATAATAACCTGCAAGTTTTTCCAGTAATAAAGTCAACCATACCCTCCCAAACCTCATGCCACCATTCCTCAAGAGATTCAAAGAAGCTTTTCAACCCATCATTCTTCGGTCGTTCCCATGGAGTCTGAAATAAATAAATACTATATTAATAAAATAATGTCAAATTAATCCATGCATTTTACTAACCTTCAGCTATCATTTTGAAGGATTTATCATTAAAAAATGATATAAAATAGAAAGGAAGGGGATGGATTTAACAAAAACTCACTCTATTTGCAAAAAGAAATCCAATAAACCCATATTTTACATATGCTTTTTTAGAAATTTTTTTATTTTTATTTTTGAGATAAATTCTAAATTTAATTTTATGACTACTGGTGAAAAAAAAAAAAAAAAAAAAAAAAACCAGAGTAGATTTTTTTTAAAGGAACATAGTTACACATGTAAAATCGTATGTTACAAATGTAACATGTGGTGAAAAATAAATAGACGTAATTTCTTGTTAATTTTTACATATTTTTTTTAAAGTGCACAGCGCTTTTTGATGTTTAAATAAATGACAAAAATGCATATAATTTTTTTTAAATCAATAATAAATTTTTTTAAATCAATAATACTTTTACATATGAGTTTCTAGGGTTTTTCAACTCATATTGGGTTTTCATTCTATCCTTCAACAGGAAAGGAAACCTTTATGAGGCATCTATGAAGACTTTTTATAAAAAAAGTTCTGGTCAATTACAAAAAAAAACCATAACTTTTTATTTGTTTTTGGTTTTGTGTTTTTGTATCCATCATATAACATACCTGTGTTCCATTATCTAGAATCATGGTGGTGGTTGTAAACTGGCACTCAGCTCTATCAGTTTCATGATAATCAGAATCTTTCAGTATAGCTGTCATGACATGTTTTATTATTTTCAATAAATTAACAGAAAATTATTTATAAAATATATACAAATATGGTTATTATTCCTTACCATGACACACATATTTGGCAGCTTGATCATCTGATGGGAGCACTTTAAAATATTTGGTTACTTTTTCTGATGGCTTCATAATAAAAAATAATTCCTATAAAATTTTCAAAAAAATATTATTATTATGTATTTTAAATATTATAATGGCTTAATTTAATGCATACCTGCATTTGATTGATACCTCCAGAGCAATCAAACTGCAAAAGCAAACATGTATAATGATTACAATATTTGCAAGCAGCTAGAAATTTATTAAATTAAATTAAAGTAAATTAATATTATTATGGTTTAATAGTATTACAGTTAAGCTATAAGAAGCTTCCTGATCACCAGTATTGACAGTTGTGATTTTTGCAGTCCCAACTTGAGTAAGGGCTTCAAAAGTGGGGATCGCGATACTTAAAATGCTCCCAGGACTCCTGCAACCAAACAATATATATATTTATATTTATATATATAGGGGATGGATATAATGAGAACTCAGTTGAGTTGAGAAAACTCTAGAAAGCACATTATGTAACATAAGTAACAACGACTTTTTTCGAAATATTAATTTTTATAAATTTATATATTTTTTTTTAAATTATACATTAAGATCTAATACTTTAGGTGAAAAAATTATAAAAAAGCGTCGAGTAGTTTTTGTTTTAAAAAAATATCTTTTACAAATTTCAGAGAATTATAACATATGTAAGATGTTACATATGTAACACATTACGCTGAAATTTTAAAAAGACTGAGTTTTTTTTTTATATTATTTTGTTAAAAAGTAATAGGCGCTTTTTTATGTTTATTTTTATAAATTGTGACGAAATTGCATTTAAAAGTGAGCCTTTTTTAAAACAAAATAATATTTTTTTAACTTAGAGTTCTCGAGAGTTCTTTAGAGTTTCTATGGTTTTTTCAACTCGAGTGGGTTTTCATTATATATTTCCCCTATGTATATATATGTGATAAAATTTCTCAGCAGGTAAAATAGTAAGTGGGAATTTGAGATTTAAAATAAGTAAAGTCAGTGTGTTAATACAACCAGCAATTGAAATTCTGAAGTTACATATTATACATTATAAGAGGAATTTGTTCAATAATAATAAAAAGAAAAAAAAAACAATGTTTTATGTGAACATTGAGAAACTGTACCAACCTTTGAAAGACATATTGTATATCATCAGCACTCAGTTCTATCAAAAGGTTTGAGTTTACAACTTCAGTAATTCCTATGGAAAACGAATGGCTTCGTGCATTCTGCATACAATTTGATTGGTGATACAAAATGTATATATACATATACTATATATACATAAGGGAGGATGCACTAAGAACACAATTTTGCCTAACAATATAGTACAAAAATATACAGTACAAAAGAAACAAAAATAGAGTACAAAAAGATTAAAAAGAATCGAGTTCAAAATTTTGCACTGTATTTTTTTTATTTCTACTGGATTATTGTTTTCATGTTTTGAGGCAAATCTGTGTTTTTATTTGATCATGTTCCTCTATATATGTATATATATATTATAGTTGTAGTGTTATTTAGAATCATAAGAACCTAACCGGATGCTCATTTATCCTTGCAAACCTTCCTTCAACACGATAAAGAGGGGCCTGATTTCTCCAGATTCTGTTCTGATCAGACTGTAACATTCAAGTTTTAAAATGATTAAACTAAATTAATTATGTAATAATTTTCCCTTTAAAATGTTATATGTGGTTGATTACTCACATCCCAGAAGTTCCATAACTGATTATGCAGACAACTCCCAAATGGCGAACCGCAGAAATTTGGTTGTCGGTTAAAAGCTTCATAACTGACACCAATTTTATCACATTCAAGACCATCTAATGTGAACCTCACTCGTTCAAGTAGCATCCACATAGAATAGTTTCTTCCCAAATCTTGTGGTTGACCTTGACCACCCTTCAGAAAAAGGATAAAATAATAATAATAGACGGTAAAAAAAATATTTTTTTAGCTACGGTTATGATAATACAGTTTGACCATGCTATCCCTGAGGGTATTTTGGTTTTTTAATAAAATTTAACAGAAAAATCTAACTCTGCTAGTAATTTGGGCTCAAATGGAGGCAAAATACAAACCACAGACCCATAATGGATGAAAATGCAAACTTTGTATTCAAATGGATAGTATGGTGAAACCACAGGGACGCAAACGACAATTTACTCGTTGCAATATAAAAATGTGAAAGTTTTGAATTTATTACTTGAAGGTGGCTGCAATAATGCAAGAATAAATATAAATAAAAATATTATATACCTGTCTTGGTATAACAAGAAAGAGGTTGTCAAAAGTAGGAATGCTTCTATATCCAACAAAGTCCCCAATAAGGTTCACTCTTAGAAAGTTATCATGTGACGATGCAGTTCGATTATTAGGCCCAATAATCACTTCCTGTTGTGATAAAACCGTAAAAAAATAAAAATAAATAAAAAAAATAAAAAAAATAAAATTAGTTATATTTCAGTTGGAAGTTGTTAGAATGACGTACAGAGGTGGTTTCTCCTGACTTGACAGTGATCCGGATATTGAACCCAACTGAGTACTGTCCAATACCAAACACGTGGTACCTGATATGTAGATTGTTTTAAAAATAAAAAGATAAATATATATATATATATTAAACGCTTTTGTATAAAGTATTGTTACAAGTGCCTATATTTTAAAGCTTAAGATCATATTACCAAATACTCAAATAGTATATGATAGGTTATGAAGACGAGCATGCATATACTGTCAAATTAAACATTTATATACTGTAAAATTACTATGTCAGCTTGCATTCAAAACAAGAAATATTAGAAAATTAGAGATAAAATAACATGATTAAAAGAATGGCGACATCCATACCAGTCACCTGGAAAACGAAGGCAGTGGGCGGTGTTCGTCTTTCCTTTCTTCATCTTATTAACTGATTTCAATGAAAATTAAAGATAAATCATCAGTTAAAAGAAGAGGAATTTAATGCTTAATTTCACAAAACTTACTAAAGTTTCCACACGATGAAGGTACCCGACGCCACTTCCCACAAGGACAACAAGTTGGCTATACCAAGAGGATTTATAAAAATAAAATAAAAAAGTAAAAAAATTAAAAGTTAGAAGGACATTTGAGAAAATGAGGATAATCTTCGACAGCTTTTAGAATATAAATTTCATTTTTGCTAAGTATAAAATCAGTACATGTTCTGACTATAAGAAAATGCTACAATGTAGCTGGTATTACTTGAAAAAGTACCTCAGTAAACGGGATCACGTTTCCTTGGTGGTCTCGCAATCTATGAAGAACAATAGTAAAGAGACAATGAGTGAGTGAATATACCAAATTAAGAAGATGGTCTTAGATTTACATCTCTTTAAAGGTTCTAATATTTCATTTTTGTGTAACATCTCAACTAATTTGGGGTAAAAGGGTTACTGTTTATGAATATATATATATATATATATATAAATGATTTGAAGTTTTGAGAATTAGATAAAGTGAAACACTAGAAGCTTGATGATTCTTACTGCTCACAATACTGAACAGTTCTTGCACCAGCATGAGACTCACACTTGCGAGTTTTAAGAAACAACTCTTCGGGTCTGAAAGGAACATCCTAAACATATTCCAAAAAAACCAAAAAAAAAAAAAAAAAATAATAATAATAATAATAATAATAATAATAATAATAATAATAATAATAATAATAAGCATTGTTAAACAAGAGAAATTCAAATTTTAAGTTCGACAGAGTGGACTACAACGAATATGGCTCAATTTGGGTGAAATGGTTTAAGAGTCAAAAACCCTCGATCAGAGGAGGGCATAATTATAACAAATTTTAGGGGAAAGAGACTGTATACAGTTATGACCTTGTGATTTTCTCGATCTAACTCAAATACTGGTTTGATTTGAACGAATTATTAACATATGATTACTGAAATAAGTTGCGAGATGCATACTCTGATGTAATTCAAATCATACAGCGCATATGCAGCGGATTTGGAAACAGTGATCACTGGTGGATCCCGGAGCGTTTTTCTGCTATTATTAGACGATTTCTCCTCCACCTCACTCACTTCTGCTACAATTGACGCTTCTTTGCCACTCTAAAAACGAAACAAAACTTTGAAGTGTTTGATTTACATAATCGCTGAAGCAATTAGACAGACGTATCGACTTACTGCTTCAGTAGGAACCGCCATATCGATGACGATCTTTTTGGAGCACTTGAGAGGAGAGTTGGCGGACGATTTTTCACATTTCTCTAGCTTCGATTTGGAAAGGATTTGAACGTCGGCATTGGAGATGTGATGAGAGAGGATGAAAGAGATGATAACGAGAAGCTTCATTTGTCTCTCTCTGTGTGTGTGACTGTGTGTTTGATTTTGGGATGAAGGAAACGAATACGAGAAATTTCATATGCGAAAATTTGTAGCGGGAAATAACTGCCAATGGTTTTTAAAAAAAAATTAATATTAACGGCTTAAAATTTATTTAGCTCGAAATTTTGTTGATGGTGTTAAAAGTTAAAACTTATTTAACTCGAAATCTTAGTGCTATTAGTTTTCTCTTCTCTTCATAAAGCAAACATAAGTTTTGTGAACATGTTTATATCCAAGTTTCAAAATCTTTTGGCTCAAATCGGGTAACCCATATAGCATGAATTTAACACACCCTTTTTTTATTGTTAGAACTGTAGAAGGCTATGCTAATGTAAAACTAGTATTGTTTAGATGTGATATGTTTTATAATTTTGTTATTGCAAAGGGTCGAAATTGAGTTTAATTAAGGTTTGGTAAAAACAAGTAATGTACTTGACTCGACCTGATGTAGTGAATTTCGACCAACTTAGTCTTTTTCTATATTATTGTATTTTCACCGATATCAGATGTTATAGATACCCCTTATCTTGCACTAAATGAGAACTTTTGGCAAATTTTACTCTCAGTTAGCTTTCAGATCTATTGGTTATTACATTTTCAAATTATTCATTATGGATTTAATGGTTGCGGTATTCATGATGTTTGCTAGCTGTATTTTTGTTGTTTTGCCTTGTGTTTTTTATCAGTGTATTTTGTGGTGATTCTAGCATTTTGCAACGTTTTTTCTGGGTGGATTGATAACCCCTTTCGCCATTTAAAAAAAATATATTTTTTGAATTAAATTAAGGATGCAAATATTATTTATAAGTTTGAAGTTTATTTAAAATCTAGAAGAGCGAAACCCTGCAAGCAGTGTCCCATTATCTAATGCAAGAATACTACAATAGAAAAAATAAAACAAAACAAAAAAACCAACGATTATGTAATTTCTAAGATGTTTGTAACCACAAGTTTAAACACAAAACACTTGCAACATATCCTGATCTGACAAATTTCTAAACTTTTGCATTATGCACCCAAAACATTTGGACTACTTACTAATTACTTCCTAAAGTTCTTGTAGTATAACTTCCAAAAGATTTATCTCATCAATTTATTTAGATTATTATCACACTTCAAAACCCTAACGACGGGGGACCACGGGTCGATCTTCCACCATTTCATATTGAACAACAAAGTTATCCTGCAATACAACAATCAAATTCCTCATCATTATACAAAAACAGGGATGTTCAATGCTACAATAATTGCATAAATACGTTAGTAGCTTTAAATGTGATTACGCGACATTTTTCATATAAATAGTTTGTACCTTTCGAATAGTTTCCCATGTGTTGGGGTCAAAACAGTAATAACAACCTCTTTCATAAGTGCTTGTTTTGACTAACAGTTCCATGTTTGGAGCCCTTGAAAACCATAAGCGCAACTCTCGGTGGTAAAACCATCCTCTGTTGTTCCTGCAACACATTTTCAAATTGAGTTTTAAAAAACATTCAAAAAATATTTAAAATATTCAAGTTTTTTTATATTAAAAAAAAGCAATTTAGCTTTCTTGGAGCAAAAATTTTCATTAAAAATATAACCGTGCCTCATCTTTTGGCATGCTGTAATATAATTAAACTTTGATTGTCAAAAAAGATTTAAAAAATAATAATAAAAAACAGATAAGAAATTAGTAAATGATAAAATACGCAAACAATGTGAGAGGTATACATACAGTTCATTAGCTGCAAACAATTGTGCCTCATCTTTTGGCATGCTGTAAAATAATTAAACTTTGATTGTCAAAAGAAAATAAAAAATAATAATAAAAATAAAATCTTTTGGTAGACTTGAGAAAGTTACCTGTAGAAGATATAAAGCAAGGTCTCGGTAGAAAATCTTGAGAAGCTATCTTGCTGCAATATACAAAGAAGCAAAATGAAACCCTTTGAATCAAATTCCAAAATTTAAAAATAATTAAGTGTGTCAATTGTCAAATATGTTTAAATATTTAAATTAAGTCAATGGTGACACGTCCGTTTCATTTTTTTGACTTTTTTTTATTTGCCCATAAGCGATTAAACATAAGTAAACGGGTCAGAATTGTGACATCTACGTTTGAACGAAAAAAAAGGGTTTACAAAACGAGACTCACGTTTAACGGAGATGGTTGTTTAGTATTGAAACACTCAGGAACAGAATAATGAGGTTCTCCTTTTGCAGATTCATCAGACCACGGAGATGAAAACTTCTTGTGCAAGTTATCAGGGGAATTCAAGTTTAAACCAAGTGACATCAGATCAATACCCAATGCAAGTGGGGTCAAATCAGGATTATTCATCCTAATGACGTTTAATAACCCTAACAATCCGAATCTGTCTGCTGCAGATTGAGATGTTGGAGTTGACTTTATATCCTGGTCTCTAAATGGGTTGACTAAGCGTATTTGTGACTGTTTCTGAAAGTGTTGATATTGCTGCATGAGTTGGTCGTAGGACCCACCACCTGACGCGGTGGTTGATAAGTTTGCAGGCCTTGATCCAGTGGCAAGCATCCCTGAGTTTCTTGCCTGCAAGAAATAAATCAAATAATATGCCATGTTTTTAGATTATTTTTAATAGAATTAAAGCTCAACATGTTTAATTATATAAGGATCAATTACATATGTGTAACTGATCAAAATGAGGTACATTTTGAGCATGGATTAAGTTGACCCGAACATAGCCCAAAAATTTTGAACTTAATTAAAGTTAAATATGATTAAAAAGATATTATTCAAATAATCAGAGATCTTTTTTATAAGATGATTTGGGAGGTTTTAGGCAATAGAAAATACCCCTTTGACTGCTTTCAATCCATTTTGACCCATAACAACTGTATCATTTCAAGTTCAATTTTTATTACCCCTTTGACAAATTAGAGATAAAAGGATTAAAAGATAATATAAATCACCCAATTCACAGATGGTATTTGCTCAAAATATAAACATACCTCTTCATTTGTCTCTATTTAGTCATTGTACTTTTTGTACATCAGGTTATTAAAAGATGACTTTGTGTTCCGTTTGATTCGTTTTGTATACAAAAATCCCGCAGTACTAATGATAAAATGTATAATTTTCAGATTACAAAATAACCAAAAGGGTACATAAAACCATCTTTTAGCTACTCGAATATACAAAAAATTGCAATGACTAAAACAGGGCAAGTAAAAAAGTGCATTGATATTTATGCAAAAAAAAAAAAAATTTATTGAAAATATTCCTAAATAAAAGGTCAAATACCACATCTTGTTAAAGGTCAACACTAAAAGCTATGAAGACCAGATGAGAAATATTAAATAAAGACCAAATAGAATAATATATTTAGAAAAAAGCTAGTAATACCACCTCAGAACCATGAAAATGGAGATCTTGATTGTTTGCAGGAAGGTAAGAACCGCCACCATTAATTGAAGCATGCTGTTGTTGTGGTGAATATGCACCTCCTAAACTAAATACAGTTGATCTTCCAACCTGAAAATTAATAATAAAGTAGTTTTAGTTAGTTAATGAGAAACTTAATACAGTATTGAGTATTAATTACAGTGGGACCTACAGGCAAATGTTGCTGTGATTGCATCATAGGCACTGCATTGTCACGAAGTTGTTCCTTTTGGTGTATATTAACCGGAAAATCATTACCGCCTGTTAAATAATAAGTGTTGTGATCAGTAACAGGTATTATTTGCACTGGAAACAGTATATATTCTTAAATTACTAATAAAATACACAAGTAATGTGATCTGATGATAATACTGATAAAAGGTAATAGTAATAACATTATTGTTGTAAAAAAAATAACTTCAAGAAGATGTTATCTGTAATCATAGTTTCATAGTAACAGTAATAGAAAGTATTAACACATAAACAATAATATAAAGAAGATAAATTACAAACGATTAACAAACTCAAATCACTACCATGTAAATAAACATAAAACAAAACTTCAGTTTTTCTCTGTTAAGTACAGATTTTTTAATCTCGATAAAATAAAAAAACTTATTCTTTAAAGACTTTTTTAACCATGATCGTATCTTGTCAAAAATACTTGGTCTTAATCCTGGTTTTCAATATAACAGGATGTCGTAATTTTAACTCATTTGATTATGAAAAGGTCGATTCGGATTATGTTTAATTCCAAAAAGGTCAAACAAATAAATTAGTACGTAAAAAGGAATGGGTCCAAACTATAAAGTCTCCTAAATTATTTTTGATGCATAAAACCCCTCAGATCATTTCATTTAAAAAAATATATTTTTTATTGAAATAATAAAGATTCTGAAATCATGTTTCACATCCTAACTAAAAACTTTGGACAAAAAAGTGTTTTAGGTCAACCCAACCAGAGACTTGGACCAAAATTTCATCGGTTTGACTTATCACTGGATCTGCCAATTTTTCACATACAAACACTTATCTTTTCATCTATGTATAGTAATATATTTATCCAATGCCTAATAAACAATTTATAAAGTTAGATCCACCTTTCTATGGTGATAATATCCATATATAATATATACATACCTCAATTCTCCAAAAGAAGTCATCATAAAATATAGGCAAATGAGGTATATTCCAAAACTTTCTTTCAAGAACGATGAAATCATATATAAAATAAATGCTTCATACAATAATCCAATGAAATAGAATCTAGATTTCTATCTGATTATAATGATATAATATAATACCTCCCATGTTCTCCTAATGGTGCCGATATTACTTGAAACTGATAGATCGGTTGTCAGACGATCAAAATTGCCTTAAAGAAACTTAGGGATTTTATAAATCCTACCGCGATGAATAAAAAATTAGGGATTTAATATTTTCCTCCCCCACAACTCTTCACGTCTCCCCAATCTTCATTTTCAAGCATCCAGAACGTAAATCATATACAAAAAATGTAAAAAGAGATTCTTGAATTATGATTTTCACTAAATGGAGTTTAAAATGAAGAAGGTGAAGTGAGTGTATAGAAAGCGGAAAATACGAGAAGATCAAAACTTTTATGTTTCTTAAAGGAACGGTGCGGTTGGTAGAACTAAAAGCTTGCTCTCATCACGCTACACGTGGACTGTTTGTGTGAACGTACAGTTTGGAGCTATCTATCAATTTGAAACATATAAGACTGCCAGATCATCAAGTTGACCAGACCTCTACTATCCTACATATATATATGTATGTATATTTATTATTCTGAATTAAATGAGTTTTTTCACTTAAATGTGTTTAAAAAAGAACTACCAAAAAGGGAGAATATGTCTGTAATAGTTGGTTCTTATAACATACATACACCCCAAAAATAGTTGGTTTCATACCAACTACCAAGGGTTGCTTGACTCGGAATATAGTATGTAGATTACAGAAATATTTTACGAGCAACAAACAATTATGGGCCGTAAATAGAAGCAATAAGCCCATAAAAGAACATTATGTTCCACTATGGAACAAAGCAGCAAAGATAGAATAGATACCAACAGCACAAAGTCACACCATGTAAAAAAATAAAAAATCAACAAAGTTTATGAAATAACTCATCAGTGATCACATCAACGTGGAAACCAAAAAATATCAAAAAGAGAGCACCAAGTCCAAAATAACACATAAACATTTAATATTTGCAAGGTAGAGAAAATAACTAGTGTACCTTTATATCCAGGTAAAGCTGGAAAATCTTCATTTTGGATACTAAATTCTTGGTTTTGTTGCAAAAAACTCACATTCTGCCGACGTCCCAAGCCACCTGCATATTAATAAGAAAAAAATATTAATTTATAGCTTTTATTTAAGCAATAAAAAGATTAAACAAAACGATGATGTAGGTATCATATAGTTCAAAAGCTATAATATAATACCTAGTTGTCTTTGAGAACCACCAGCAGAGCTAAGATGTCCACTTAACTGAGGGAAATCATTCATATCAAACGAATGGTCACGATTTAGCTCAGATAATAAAGCCATTGAACCTAAATGATTATTCCCAGCTTGAAATTGATTTTGTGAAAGTGGCCCTCCAGCACCAGAGTAAGAATTTCCCAGTAGAGATGCCATCTGGGGTGCTAAAGTTCCACGTGTCATTCAAACAACACACTAAGTTACTGGCTAATAAACAAAAAATAATAATCTATTTTAAAACGAATCTGAGTGACACAGGGCTGAATCTCAGTGGATCGTGGCAGCAAGGCCACTCTGCCACTCACATTACCCTGTGTATATTGTGTTTAGTAAAGCAAAGATACTGCAAAGTGTTGTGTTTAACTCTTACCGGTTAGATTCAAGCGCGAAGCAACCGCAGGCATATTAAGTCCACCAGAGCTTAAACTTCTTCCAATGTTTCCACCACTAACAAGGTTACCCATTGCCATTGAGCTCATGATTTGTTCTCTGTTCCCTATACTTTGACCTATACCTGACCCTGAAATTATACGCGTGAACATATGAGAAATAACACAAATACAAATGCTTTAGTTATAATGATACGACGCCATACCTCCATTGTTTGATATTCCTGAAAGTCCAAGTGAGCTGGCAGCAGATTGCTTTACCGAAAACAAAAGCACACATAAAAATAAAGTGTGCATGAAAGTTAGCACAATCACATAAGTAAGACATCCAATGTGGTAAAAATCGAGATTAATCGCCAATTAATAGGCGATTAATCGCTAATCAGTAACCCAGCGTTGCGATTTCACCTAATCAGAGGCTAATATTCGGTAAACGGTAAAAATTAGTCAAATTGGTCAAAATCGGTCAAAAATGTGTATGTATATATATATAAATTTTGAAAATTTTCACCATCCGACTAGCACCTCAAGATTTTTAGAACACCGAAAATATAAAACACACACTACGTTACTAAACAGACCAACAGTATGAGAAGAATTCATAAAGTTAGACTGTTTTTTTGTGAATTTATGCCTTTATAAAAGTATATATATATTGACAAATGAATTTTATAACATAATACCATAGAAAGTGCAACAGGAAGATTATTTACAGCATATCGTCCATTAGATAAACTTCCTGCAGGCGGTTGTACACCATTTAAAGGACCATTTAACCCTGAATTTCTTGACGAATATGCCCCCGGCATACTGGGAATGTTGAAGTTGCCATTTATACTTCGCAACCCTAGTAAATCTTTTACAAAGTTAGTGTAAACAGTAGAGAAATTGATAATAATAATTAAATTAATATAATTGAATACTTGAGCACACCTATTGCATCATTGTGGTTCATATCAGCAGCAGATGAACCTAATTGAGAAGAAAATGCTGTAGTAAATGCTCTTCCAGTGGCATCTGGAAAAGTTGATGTTGAGCCATTCACACCTGACTGAAAACAAAAAATAATATGAATTAAATAATACAAAATTGTTTATGGTAAAAATATGAATTAAGAATAGAAAATACATTAAGGATCCCGGACATTGTAGAAGAAATTCAAGAAAAATGATCAAATCATTCTTCTCTGGTCTTGTTGCTTTAACTTTATATTATGCAGCAAAGCTATCTCTGAAATAAGAAGTTAGAAATGTTTGGAGATTAGTTCAAAAATATATAGATACCTTAATATTCTAAAAATATTCAAGTTATTTAACAAAACTAAAGTATACATCTTCGAATTGTCTAGAGTATACTCAATGAGTTTATACAAAAAGTTACCAAAATTGTCCCAAATTGCCCATGGCAACCTGAGTCCTTTGAAAAAATATATATAAATAAGATTTGAACACAAAACTAATGTTTTATTTATTTATTGATTGTGACAGAAATGTATAGCTAGATTTAAAGGTAATTAGCATTCAGATTATGTGTTCACACAGTTGTAGACTTGTAGAAACGTGATTGGTTATGATAACACGACAAAACAAGTACGTGGATTGTTTAATGGAGTCGCGTGTGCATTGCAAGATTGTTTATTGTTACAATGTGTTGCACATTTCTCAATTCTCCTACATAAGTTAAATGCTACACGCAACATGTCCATTGGTGTTAAAGGATTAATATAATGTTTGTTATCCTAAATATAGAACTTGCCAAATAAAAAAGATACGTTAATAAATTGAATAAAAGTTTTTTCCATGCTTTATAGCATACCTTAAACTAAATTTTGATCATCAAACCATAATATTTGGAGACGCGTATTTTCTAAAAGCAAGTGATTATATACAAACTTTACAACTAAAGCACCTAACGAACTTGTACTGAACAAAACGTTGGTTGTAAATGCTAATACAATTTAGCATTTATAAACGGAAACTGAGTACTGAATTTGTCAAATTGCAATTTTCACCTTAGATGTTACACAGTTACAGAATAGCAGATCTATCCACAACGGCTTGCAAGTGCAACATATCATCCAACTACTTACAGCTTAATGGAACTATCAGAACTTAAAAATGCATATATTTATTAATGCCAAGTAAAAACTTGTATAAAAGCACATGAGATATAAGAAATATGAGTGCTGGCTTCTTGAATCATAATGATGATGCATTGCATTATTTACCACTTTACCCTAAAATTACATGAATAGTGTTTTTGTAAATTGTATGATGTAATTTATTAACAAGCCATTTAATTTCTGCTGCATGAGAAAACAGCCCATAAAGATGTTCTTCATTTTTTAGTCACCGGAATTGAAAGAGAGACACATAAGTAGTATTTCTTGAATTTATGAGCTATATTTGACGTTGGATGCCAAACATATAACTTTTTTCAAACTAAAAACTAAACTTAATCACATATTTTCTTTTCACTTTCAATTTAGATCAATAGGCATTTCAATTGTTCAAAAACCTTAACAAAATGAGATTAAAGATTAGATCTTTTGACATCCAAAGTCAAAGAAACACAACTTTTAATCTTAAAAAATTCTTGTTGCTAGCTGCACATTAATCTTAGAAATAAATCAAAAACTGAAGGAAAAAGCATCTAATTTCGTCACATGAAATCGATGAAATTCGCTCAAAACCTCAACTTACAGTTCACATTATTCATATCAAACATACAGCGCAATAGAATAAACCTAACAAGCAACAATTTTGTCAACCATCCAAAGATCAAATTGACAAACATAAATAACCTCCAGAAAACACGTTACCCTAAATACAGCCTCTGGAATGAGAACCAATTCGTACTTCAGTTTAAGCAAAATTTGCGATTGAAATTGATCGATACGTACAATCGAATAAATTTAAGAGAAAAGAAAAATATACCGATTGATATTGATCGATGAAGTGATATGAAGAAGTGATCGGTGTATTCACAGTCGCGATCTCCTTCGTTTGTAAGTCCTGAGAGTGGTCTAACCTCGTGGGTTTTGTTTTAGTTGGTTTTGTTGATGCGTCTTTTTAATTATACAGAATAAATGACCCAGATACATTTGTTTTAATACATTTGTTTTAATAGTATCATGTGTTTATCCTAAATGAAACCTATTAGGTTGGAGTCTTAAAAATAAAAAAACTCTTGGATGAGTCGGAATTTTTTTGACAAACTGAGTGTCCTCTTGGATTGGTGGGACGGAGTCGTCACCCTTTCAGCGATTCGTTTGGTAGAAGGCTAATTTGTTTGTCATGCTGATGTCGGGTGGTCGCGCTATTTGCTATTAGAAAATAAAAGTATAGAGTAAATTGTCATTTCAGTCTACGTGATTTGGGCACTTTTGCCAATTTCATACAAAAAGTTGTGTTTCTCATATATGTTTCTAACATTTCAATATTTTGCCATTTTTCATTTATTTCAATAATTCCGTCCAATTTGTGTGTTCTCATATGTGTTCCTAACATTTCAATATTTTGCCATTTTTCATTTATTTCAATAATTCCGTCCAAAAACTCCGTTAACACAAGGGTATTTTTATCATTTCAATATAACTTTGATTTCTTGTCATTTTAATTCAAATCGTAGGGAATAATTGGTAATCTACTCTTTTATACGATTAAGAAAGATAGATGGGCCCACTCAAACACCCCAGCCCCACCACCCAGCCCTCAAACCCACCATCGTCTTCTTCAAATCCATCCAACGCCACCTGGAAATGGTCTTTTTCAGCTCCACCACAACCGTCCGCCACCTACTTTACCCAGCGCCCACCTTCCACCACAGCCTCAACTGATGCACCAATGGTTACCAAAACCTTTTTCTCTGTGGCTATCACTACAGACACCACCATCACCGTCCACCACCTTCCACCACCTTCTTCCCACCATAGCAGCAACCATCCACCATGAAGCCGACTTCCACAACCATTTCAGTCACCATCACCACCATCACAATTCACATCCCCTCCCACTGTTGCCACCCCTTCCCATCGTCGCTATCACTACCGTCCTTAACCTAATTGTAACCCTAATCAAACCAAAATACCCACAAACTTGCAAAGCAATCATCACCTCATATTTCACTTTCAATTTTTGAACCATGGGGTGGTGACGAGCGACGACCATACCTCACGACGAACCAACACGTTTTCGTCGTCTTCTTCATGGTGGATTTCAAATTTGAGATAGAGTTTGGGTGGGTCCATTTGGGCACATGTCGTGGTCACCCTTTGTCAAATAGTACATGCAGTTTTGGTCAGCACAGGGGGGTGTCAAGTTGGGCACGGGGCCGTGATCACCCTCTTTGACCGACATTTGTACTTTTGTCTTCTTCTGGTCCAGGCACATGTGCATGTCAGCTTGGGCAACCGGGGGGGGGGGGTTAACCAGGAAATCTTCATATTTTATCCGTTTAAGTCCAAATTCTGCTCGTTTTTCTATTTGTGCATATGATCTTTCCTAAAATCACAATATGAATATAATCAGTATCAAATCCTTATAAAACCTGTGATAATCAATAAGAAATTGGTGATTGGTGACGTATAAAACGTGTGTATAGTAGTGCATCTCAAGTACCAACCGTAAAAAGAAATTCAAAGAAAAAAAGATTGAAGTAATCAACTCTGCTATTGTAATATATTCGCATACACTATATATAAATTTGGGTAGCCGATGAAGGTCTGAGCAAGAGAAAAAAAAGGGCTAGGTATCCGGACTAGCTAATCAAGTATAAGCATCACATAAAAGATCAATAAGGAACAAGTTCGTACATTATCATATAAGACTTAAGCACATCACAACACTCAAGACAGTTAACAAACTAAAGACATACTAATGGTTAAAGGTTCTACTAAGACTAAAAGCAAGCTAGCATGAAGCTATCTGCCACGCCTACACCTAGCTAACCAAAAGCTAAGTAACAAATAAGCCTAACACCCTAGTAAATAACACACCTATACCCTTTTCTACAAATCTCCATTATATTCTACCTCTCCAAGAAATCTCATCACTCATCGTGTTTGATCTTCACATCCCATGTCAGTTTAGATCTTTCTCTGCTCTGCTTCCCCTCTACTATAAAGGTCTCCACGCTCTTAGCAGGTGTTGACGTTTGCCTCCTCCAAACATGCATGAATCATCTTTATCTGCTTTATCTTATTTTATCTGAATGCGTGTTGCTCCTAATCTAGCCCAAAAGCTCATTCTTTATTTTGTCCAATCTTGTGTGCCTACACAATCACCTTGCATTCTTATCTATGTCGACTCCATATTTCTTACTTCTACCTTCTTAACTGGCCAGTAGTCAGTTCTGTATAACATAGTTTGTCTAACAACAGCCCTAAAGAATTTCCCGTGTGAGAACCTTTTTTCACACCAAACGCCTGTGACTACTATTTGTTTTCTCCACCTTGTCCAGACGCCATTGGTTGCAACATCGACGCCAATGTCCCCATCACTATATACCAAAGTACTATAACTTGCCTCCAATAAACAATTTGGTGTCATCCTCATGGATGGGTCCACCGAATATAGAGTAGAGATACTCGATTTTGAATCGACTGATGCGTAAACCTTTGCTCTTTAAAGATACTGACCTCTTTTTCACCCTAGCGTTCAGATCCTCTTATCTTTACCAATGTCGTATGATGTTTGGATTAGCATATATAATGGGGTTTTTCTTTCAATAATACCCGTTAATATGTATATATACACCACTACAATTTGGAATTGTGCCTGGTATTACTTTTGTTTTATTATCCAAAGTTTGCACGTTAATTTTTATTGTGGTTAAGGCCCACAGCGGTTTTAGGTTTACGTAAATATTTTCTTTTGTTTTTCTATGTAACTCACGTAATATTGCATTGACATATGTACAGAAATAAACCCGTTAGAACTACATTTTAAATTACCATGCTTGAAACTTTATATAAAAAGCCTAAAACTTTCACATAGACACAATATGCGTAACAGTTAGAAATCATGGCCAAAAGAAGAAAATATATGTATTTTTTAAGAAATTAAAGACTACAAATATAAAAAAGAATTGTATTTGATCTAAAGAGGTAGGGTGTTCATAGAATATGAATCTAAAACCGAATTATCCAATTTCTAAACCCAGATTATATCCGGAATTTCGGTTTGATTTTTAAAATTTTCGGATATCCGAAATTTCAGATAATTTTTTTGATACATTTCGGATTTTTCAAATATCTGAAATGTTTTTTTTTAATTCCTTTTTAAAAATCATGAAATAAGTTTTTTCTTTAGATTTCAGATATCCGAATATGATTTTTGATTACCCAAAATTTAGGATACGGATTCTAATATTGAAAATCACTATCCAAATATTGCAAATATCCAAAGTTCATATGTTTAAAATTCCGGATATTCAAACTTGAACAGCCCTCGGTAGAGGGCGCTCCTTAAGCATCCTTAAGTACCCTCTCATCCTTATCAATGAACAAGTGAAAAAATGTCACATCAAACTATTTGAGGTAGGGATGAGAAGAAAACTGAATTAACCGAACTGAAACTGAATTAACCGAAATAACCAAACCGAAAAAGCAAAAAAAAAAACGAAGAGATTATGTGATGGGGGTAGGTGTCCCCCCTTATACCAATACCAAGATAGTTATTGAGATCATCAATATAAGAACAATATACAAAAAAATTGCATGCTTTTTTTAGCTTGTAAATTTTCTTTAAACTGCAAGCTTTAATAGAAAGTATCTAATGTTTTACTAAAACTGATTTGACAATATACATAATTTTACAAGTTTGGATATAAAGATATGCAATTTTTTTAAGAAAAAATCAAAAACCGGGTTTGAGGTCGCCGGAGTCATCCAAGATGTGCCTTTTAACCCATGCGTACTTCCCCATCAAGCCACCTACAATTTTTTTAAGAACGTAATGATAGTTGATGTGATATATAATAAGAAAGAAAAATTAGAAGAAGAACAAAACATAAAATAACAAAGTTTGAATTGTACTTCGTGGCAATACCATGAACAATGAAATTGTGTGTGCCACCTAATGCACTTTTTTATATAAGTATATAATATAATAGGTAGCAAGTAGTAATTTAAAATTTAAACATTAAATTATTTGTGTGGTCGTTATAAAAGAAAACAAACGGGTGTTAGTTTCCGTATATGTCTACAACTTGGGCTGCTGAGTCGATGAAACATGTTAAATTTAGTAAGCTTTTATACGTGTCATCTCTCCATTAGTAACAATCTTCGGTTAGATTCAACGTGTCACGTGAGCCCCCCGTTTCTAGCCAAAAATCTGTACTTGTATCCCACTTGCAAACATTCAATATTTGACTCACTTTCAATCTAACTTTCTACCCCCATGAACTTTCATATATAACATTTTAACCCCCAGAGGTAAGCCAATGTTTAAGTATAAAGACACTAGAACTTCACATTTGCTTCTATATTTTTATGTATATAATTAAACTTATCTCTCTTATTCGATTATAATTTTTATATCTTTATCACTGTCTTTTCAATTTCTTATTTAATTAAATAATAATATTTTTTATACTTTTATTATTATCTTTCTCTCTTATATTTAATTAAATATTATTTTTTTTAAATTTATTATTATTTTATTCTTCCTCATCTTTACTATAATAAATAGTGGTTATAGATATTTACTAATTATATAAGTTTCTATATCTCTTCACTCATAACCACTGTTAACCAATCTTTATAATACAACTCACTCATATGATTTGTGAAGAACCAAATAGAAATTTTGTAACCCATAAGAGAGATGACATGGTGGATGGACACATATGAGTACTAGCTAGTTTTGATGGTCTTCCTTTGTTCTCTTCATACGAGTCATAGTAGTATCGATAATGGGGGCACAAAAAACTATCTCATAAACAGTGTTACTTTTGCATACAATTTTTTATTATTATTATTGGACATGGATTTTATTCAATACAAAGCTAAGTCAAAATTTGATATTCTTTTATAACTTTGGGTATAGAGTGACACTTCAACAATATAATTTTTTTCTTGTGTTTCAATATAAAACTTTGTAAAACTAAGGGTGAGCAGAAAATCGAATTAACCAACCTAGTATTGAATTAACCGAAACAACTAAACCTAAATAAAACAAACCGAAAAAAGCAAAACTGAATCAGTCTGTTTGGTTTCGATTTTTCTTTTTTTGACCAAACCAAATCGAATCGGCGAATTACCTGGTATTCATAATTTGTTTTTTTGTAAATATACTAGTTTGTTCATAAAATAATACGTGTGTAAGTATATATATATAATTGTATGTTCACTTTTTTTTTATAGTTCTTCATATATAAACTAGTCTCTCAGTGAGTTATATATCTCGATTATATAATTCTTATATATTTTATAAATATATAATAGTGTGTTCACAATTCACAAATCACCTTCTACCATAAAACATGTTCAACTGTTGATAAATGATTGGATTTGGAAAGTTAAGAACATATTTTGGATATCATTGATTCACATCACAAATTAATTAATGCATTATTGGTTACTAATATTTACTTAAAAAAAATAAAATAGAAACCCAAAACAAACTAAAAACAAACCAAAACCACTAAAAAATGAAAAAACCAAAATCATTTGGTTATGAAAAACTAAGAACAAATTATTTTAATTTTGGTTTGGGTTTAAAAAAAAAAACATAATCAAACCGTACACATACCTATGTAAAACTAAACATTGCAACACAGAGCATTACTTTGCTATTGCTCATTTGTAACATCTTTATTATGAATTAACTCAATCAAAGTCTTGAATCAAACACTCAATCATTACTTTGCTATGTTTCATTTGTAACAACTTTATAATGAATCTACTCAATTAAAGTCTTGAATCAAACACTCAATCAAAACAACACGTAAAAAAATAGAAGGACGGAGAATGCCAAGTAGGCGATAGTTGAGGGAGGAATATAAAACTCAACCAAAAGTAAGTGTAAACCGTAAAATATATTATTATCTACTCTATGTTTATCTCAAATGGCGGTTCTGACATCAACTTTGAGCATATATGCACTCAACAGACGACCGATCAATGAGCGCCACCAACATCATATGGCTCTATCAACCATCAGATCCAGATACACTCCGCCGGAGAATCCCACCGGCGATGATAATTCATCGATCTACCAACTCCTCCTCGACCGGTGCCGGAGTTTGGAAGAAAGTTATGCAAACCTGCAAGAACAATTCCACATGCTGGAGCAAGAGCATACGTCATCCGGTAGTCATGATGAAAAGTTAGTGCAAGAAGAAGTGATGTCATCACGACCTGGTATGTCGTCATTCTCCGGTTGGAATAGAGTGCCGGATATTTTGCCGGTGGGGTTTTCGTACAAGAGAGCGTTGGATCAGTTGGGTCATGCAGTTTACGTCAGCAAAGCCATCAATCGAGAGATCATTTACTGGTAAAAAAACTGAATTCTTATATTAATTTGCTTTAATTAGTTTCACGGTTTTTAATTTTCTGTTTAAATTAGTTTCATGATTCGGAAACTGAATTTATTTATTGTGCAGAAATTTTGTTTTAATCTTTCACTAAATAATGTGTCACATTGTTAGTTAAATTCCATTTGTTTGTGTAACGTTTAGTGTATGTCTTTGAACATTGGTATTCTATAGATGAATCTGAATAATCAATGGATCAAAGTGGAGATTAGAAGTCTTAATTATCTTGTATGGTTGCTGTGATAAAAATGATGTATTGGTGAAAATTGAATTTTTAGTAAGGGAATTATGTTAATATAACTTCAATTTTAAATTTTAATACGGTGAAAGATTTAATTAAAAAGAGTTGAAAAGAAACATATATTCCTTTTAGGACAATAAATATGATTAGTACTGTCTCATAAGTCATAACTAATTCAAATTGATCTTCTTAAAGTTAAAAAAAAAATACTACTTTTCTTTCAACTTTTGCCTTCTTATAGTTCAATAATATTACTTTCAAATATAGTTTAAGTTGATGTTTCAATTTTATGTTTGTTATTTAGCATCTATTAAATTTTATTGTATAATAGTCTTATTTGAAATTTCTCCTATAATTATGAGGTGGAGAAGATATGACTTTTTGGAATCAAATGAGTATGTTGCTTTCAAGAAATTGTATGTTGGTATCGAATATGAAGTTTGACAAAGTGTGATAGAACCAAAACTGAAAATTGTCATGCGTTATATATCCCCTATAAAATTGATTAATTACGTATATACCCAACATAAAATTTTAATTACATATCCCCTTACAAACATAAAAAACTCACATATATACCCATTTTGAGGGGATATATGTAATTTAAGTTTTTTGACTATAACATGGATTGGGGAAATATGTAATTTAAGTTTTGGGTTAGGTATATATGTAATTAGGTTTCAAAATAAGAGGATATATGTAAGTCTCCTATTTTAATAAGTGGTTGACTGTCTTTTCTTTATTACTTTTAATAAGTGGTTCAATGTCTTCTCTTTATTAATTTTAACACGACAAGTTATCGGGTTCTTTATTAGCCGGTTTCATTTAATCATTTTTATTCTTTTCTTTTCATTTTAATTACTAGTTGACAAATATATAATAACTAACGACAAAAGTAATCAAGAGTAATAAGAAATTATAACTGTTTATTAATTTTCAGGAACCGATCTGCTGTGAAACTGTTTGGATATGAGGAATATGAGGCACTTGGTCAAACAGTTACAGATTTGCTTATTTACGACGAGTTCCATATATCGTCAGAAAAGATTTTACAAAGAGTACGGTCTGGTCAAAGTTGGGCTGGTCAATTTCCTTTCAGAAAGAGATCCGGTTTGACTTTTATGGCTTTAGTCAACAAAAGTCCATTATATGAAGATGATCAACTTGTTGGTATAGTTACAGTTGCAAGTGATGCAACCATTTTCAACAAAATAAAATCGGAAAACCCGCTATCATTCGATGAGGATACTTCGTCTAATGCTCAAAGTAAAACGCGTGGGTTAAACTTCAAGAAGATTCAATGGCAGCCACCGCAACAGTTATCATCTTTTGTTTCGAATCTAGTAATGTTTTGCATCTTCAATTCATTATTTCTTATATGCAAATGATCTTCTTGTTTTATTTATTTCAATTAACTAACATCTTTATATCTTTAACAAATTAGACCTCAAAAGATATTTTGCGAAAAGGTGGTGGAAATAATTCGAATGCACGAAATGCATCCATGGATGTAGACGGGGAATTTGATCTTGAATCTGAAAATGTAAATTTAGATAAACCTCCAAAAGCACCTGTAAGTTTAAGTTTTTTAAAATCCACAAGCTATTAGGTTATTGGTTTTATTAATAGAGATAAATATTATATTAGATAATTAGTTGTGATGAAGATAAAATTATCTTCATCACAACTAATATCTAATTTAATCTTTATCTCTAGTAGGTTAATGCTTTTGTTCTTAACGCGATTGTTATATTGCAGCCTATTAAGCGTGGTTTTGGTTATAATCTATGGAAGAAAGCAACAGGTGGTGACAATGAAGAGGATGGTTTTTCTGTAACTTCAAATTATGTATGATTTTTTATTATCTCACTAATTAATAGAGAGTGTTTAAATATTTTATTATTGAATTGATGAGAATTGTTGTTTGGAACAAAATTATGAAAATTTAGGCTGCAAAAGTGTTGTCAAAGTTGAATATTCAAAGAAGTGGAATCATACAACAAGATGGTCCTATTGATATTCAAGCTGCAGCTTACATGCCAAATTATAAGAAAACATATGCAAATGGGATCAAACAAACACATAATAATATTATTGAAGATGGTTATTCATTTGAAGCCCTTGAGGGAGAGCTAGAAGAGGAATGTGTTGAGGTAACTAATATGGTTGATCGGTTTGCGGTTTCAAATTTCCAATTTACAAGAAAAGAATTGGAGCTTGAAAACGACCTTAATTCTGGAGTCGATTGTGAGATTCAATGGGAAGATTTAATTTTCAAGGAAGAGATTGGACATGGTAAATATGTGATAAATATTATTATTATTATTTTAGTCGTAAAGGATCTTCTTACTTAGAGGTGACAAAAATGGGCAGGTCAGGCGGGTTGGTTATGGGTCACAACACTCGATTCTTAATTTGATACGGGTCGAAATACGGTTATGTCAAAGTTTTACCGGAAGTTCCAAATTAAGCAGTGGATAAGTATATGCTCATATTTGGGTGAAAGGTTTGCAAATCATGGTCAATATTTTGTTGCAATTCCTTTGAAGTTGACTTAATTTAGTCAAACCGAAAGAGTAGCTTTAATTAACTCCATTTAATTTGAATATAGGTTTCCATTCTTTTAAATACGTGGGACAAAGTAGTAGTTTCCCATCATCAAAACTTGGGGTTAAGAAATTTTAGTGGATATGTTTTGTAAAATAGATATGTGTTATAAATAATAGCACTACCAACTATATATGATTATATATAAAAAAAATGTGCACACCACCATCAGGCCGGCGTCCCCCATCGACCCGTCTATGATTCATAATATTATTTTAAATTTGTAATATGTATATGTCTTTTGCTAAATGCTTTAAGAAGTGACTATGCATTTAAAAGATAATTTGCAAGACTTTGTGACCTATTTGACATGTTTCCTTCTAAGCTAATCATTTTTATTTTTCCAGTTTGACCCATAAATTATATAAACATAACCTAAATCAACTCATCACAAGAATATGCATTGAAATTGCCACCTCTATATATCATATTTGATTTTGAAGATAATTATCAATTTCTTACTTTTTCAGGGTCATTTGCTCGAGTATACCGTGGAATTTGGAATGGCTCGGTAAATCTCTAACTGACTATAAGCTTTCATGTTAAAGAGGGTTTTTGGGAATTTACTTTGATTATATTTTCAGCTTATGCTTATGGCTTATAAGAACTTAAATATAAGCAACAATCAATGTGATTATTTCACCACAACAAGCAATAAATCCCGAAATAACACTTCCAAACACCCTTGAAGAATATGCATTTACTAATATTAAAACTTGTCATTTTTGTTGTCCTTCAATCAGGATGTCGCGGTTAAAGTTTATTTTGGTAATCAATACAGTGAGAAGGCTTTGCAGGACTACAATAAAGAGGTATGTGGAATCAACCTTAAACTAAAGGTCCATAGTTTGGGGGTTTAAATGTATATTCATAAAAAATATTTACTAAATTATCCATACGCTTTAGATTGATATAATGAAAAGACTCCGTCATCCAAACGTATTGCTTTTTATGGGGTCAATTTGTTCACAAGATAAACTTGCAATTGTTACAGAGTTACTACCAAGGTAATACATGCATATCTTGCTATATATATTCACTCAAATATAAATTTAATTGTGTAACCAACTTAACTATATTCATTATGATTAATTAGAGGGAGCCTTTTCAATGTTCTTCACAATAGTGGTCACTCATTAGATATAAGGCGGCGTCTAAAGATGGCTGCAGATGTTGTAAGTTTTTTTTTAAAAAAAAATTTATCAAAGCATGAACAAATTTCATGTTGATATTCCAACTGATATTAGTTATTTTGCACCAATATACTTTATTTTTGATTGCAGGCAAGAGGTATGAATTACTTGCATCATAGAAATCCACCAATTGTACATAGAGACCTCAAATCTTCTAATCTTCTTGTAGACAAGAACTGGTCTGTTAAGGTAGTGTTTTCTGAGTAATTACTTTTAAATGATGCATGTTTGTTAATTGTTATTATTTTTTTAATTAAGCATGAAAGAAGCTAATTTTGCGTTCTATCAGGTTGGCGATTTTGGTCTATCAAAACTGAAGCATGCAACCTTTTTAACTGCTAGATCCGGGGGTGGGACAGTAAGGATATTCTCTTTTACTATTTTCTTGATTAAGTTTCATATTTGAGATTGTTTTTTATTTATTTATTTAAATTCTAGTTATATTTTATGTTTATATGAACCTTTTCATGTATCTTATGCAGCCTCAGTGGATGGCACCTGAAGTTCTTCGTAATGAACCTTCAAATGAGAAGTAAGATTAAGTTACCATCTTAAAGTTAGTCATTTTAAAATATGAATTCCAATAAATTACTTTTAGTGAGTACAACATTTTTAATTGTTTTGTTAAAGTAATTTATTATTATTTTTGTATTTTACTATTGAAATTGCTAAATATTCATAAAACATTTTTGAGAAAAAGTGCTTCGAGTCAACCCAACCTGACATGTTAACAAAAATGATCTTGTTTTACTTTCACCTAACCATGTTGCCATGTGGTTGGTACAATGCTAATATATATATATATATATTTATAACTTTTTTTAACAACGCTAATAAATGTTCTTAATTTGCTGTTGTCCAGGTCAGATGTGTTTAGTTTTGGCATAATATTATGGGAACTAGTCACACAAAGTGTCCCGTGGAGCAATATGAATCCGCTACAGGTAGCGCTCATATTCAATCTCTCATAACTCAAATTCAATAAGTAGACGTAGTTTTACGCCTATTTCCGTCTATAAAGTTTTTTTTCCTCCAATTTAACTTATTTTTTTATGTGTTTTGTAATATAATACATTAGTAATATATTATATTTATGTTTAAAGGTGGTAGGAGTTGTGGGTTTCATGGACCGTAGATTGGATTTACCAGAGAACCTAGACCCGTCTCTCTCATCTATCATTCAAGATTGTTGGCAAAGGTTTGATCTTAAATATGTTATTCATTCATATACTTCAAGTTAGTAATTGTTATTCAGTTGTCATCCAACTACCTATTAGAAGTAGTCAATTTGTAGAGGTAGTGGATTAAAATAGATGTAGTAAACTTGTAGAGGTAGTGGATTTTAAGCATTTTGGTTTATTATTATTATTATTATTTATTGTTTATCTTTAACGGTTCAAAAAAAGGTACGAGCTGAGGGGGGAAAACGCAAGAAAAAAGTGAGGTTAAATAAGTTGAAAGTCACCCGAAATGAGCCTTTGAAAATTTCAACACATAAAGCCCTTAAATTTGTTTCAAAAGATAGATTGCATTGCATTAAGATGGCTTTGGTAATCATATTTAGCAATTAACTTAAGCTATTAAATAAGAAGTGTTTTGGGTCAACCAATTACCATAACACGAACCAACATGGTACTAGAAACAAGGAGAGTTCTTTTTAACAATTTTTTAAAGGTAATTACATGTCAATTGAACCGGTGTGGCTATTAGATTATATATCTAATATATTCTTGATTGCAATTAGTAAAACTACAATTGTTTTTTATAAGGGAAAATTACTAATTAAACATCTTTGACCTAAAACACTTCTTAAAAGTGATGGCTAGAAAAACCACAGGCTAATTTTATTGGCTAAATAGCGTGCACTTTTGAATTTTTTGTCAGGGACATTAGAAAGCATGCTTTTTTAAGCAAAAAAGCGATGACTAAATTAGCCAGCGAAATGGTATGTGGTAAAACAAGAGTGGGTGTTAACCAAAATTTAGCCAGCGCTTTTTGACTTTTTAGCCAGCGTTTTTCATGTTCATTTTGGTAAAAAGTGGGTCAAACATGTTTAATTTAGTAATTTCCCTTTTTATAACCATACGTATTTGTGTGGATGCGGAGTAATATTTAAATTTTTTAACTTAAAAATGCAGCAACCCAGCACTTCGTCCTTCGTTTGAGAGCATTATGACAAGATTATCAGGCCTGATGCAAAATCTCACCACTTAATTAAAGTCGTTTGAGAGCATTATGACAAGATTATCAGGCCTGATGCAAAATCTCACCACTTAATTAAAGGAAGATTAATGAAGAAATGATCAACTCTATCAATGCAACTTCAAAGGAAGCTTGCATGGTCAATGTTTCTTTTTGAATATCTCTAATTTAGAAACTGATTGGCATGTTTGTTTGTTGACACACAGTGAGACAAAATATATATATATCTACCTCTAATAAAGGAGTAAAATAAATGTCATGTGGCATTCTCTTAATTTTTCAAAAATTCTTTAATTATTTAAATTAAATAAATTAACAATTTGAATTCCTTTATACTTGTTATTCTATTTTAAATTATAAGAGTTCTTTAATTATTTAAATTAACTAAATTAACAATTTGAATTCTTTTATACTTC
>WOUH02000022.1:8670044-8682680 GCA_009936405.2 Stevia rebaudiana | reverse complement strand
TTTGGGTCATGAGTCGGGTTATGGTTTGAGTCATGGGTTGGGTCATGGGTCGGGTTATGGTTCGAGTCATGGGTCAGTTAATGGTTTGGATCATGAGTTGGGTAATGGGTCGGGTTATGGTTCAAGCCATGGGTGGATCATGTTTTGGGTCATGAGTCGGGTTATGGTTTAAGTCATGGGTTGGGTCATGGGTCGGGTTATGGTTCTAGTCATGGGTCGGGTAATGGTTAAGATCATAGGTCGAGTAATGGTTCAAGTCATGGGTCGGGTCATGAGTCGGGTTATGGTTCAAGTCATGGGTCGGGTCATGAGTTGGGTAATGGGTCTGGTTATGGTTCAAGTCACGGGTCGGGTAATGGGTCGGGTCATGATTTTGATCATGGGTCGAATACTGGGTCAAGTCATGATTGGATCATTGATTGGGTCATTCCTTAAAGGAAAGGAATGAAAAACAAAACAACTCTCCCTCAAGGAATGAAAATCATTAAAAGAGAAGGAATCACATCTTTATTTAATGGTGCATTCAATTCCTAATTGTAACCAAACATGTTTTATTTCATTCCAACGTAATGACTCATTTCATTCCCGCCTCCATTCATGCATACCAAACGATACCTTGGTGATTACCGTGAATCATAATATTTGTCAAACAAGTGGAAGGTATGAGGTGCACATTTGTTTGAGATTTTGTGGTTCTTGGGAGCGAAGCCCCAAATCAACAGGGGTCGGGGAGCAACACCCTGCACGCCGGGTCTAAGGGGCAGAGCCCCTAGCTGGGTTAAGCTGTTAGAAGGCAGAGCCCTAAGAGGGTCTACGGGCAAAGCCACATGTGAATTTCAGGTGAGGAATGGATTAAGAATCCGAATACAAATTTTTTTTGCCAAAAGACAGTTTCCCCAATAAATCTCATATTTATTACTTGGTTCATATCTGGTTCAAAATTTTCTCTTGATTTCATACTAGTTTTTCAATTTTATAACTGAATTTTATTCGATCAAGAGGCTTTGTAAATAACCAACTAGTTTTAATCTGAAAAGGCACCATGAATTTCAATTTCATCCTGGGGTTCGTTAATTTCCTCTATCTATATTTAAATAAAAAATTGTAATTATCAACATTGTCGACAATTCAACATTAACTCACTATCGACTCACACTTCTAAGTCTTTGGAGTCTTCTTTGCATAATTTTCAAAATTCAAGCCTAATTTTTGGAGATTTGCCATAATCTTTGAAAAGTTATGTGGAATATTATGAGCAAGTTACGGCATCCCCTCCCTTAGCTCCCCTATATAAACCCGTCCAACAAAAACATCTTCAACCCACACTTTAGAAGCTGCTTTACATACAAACAACACAGATATGACTTGTGTCAAAAACCATTTAATCTCAATCACCCTTCTTTCCATCTGTTGCTTTACTTTCACTCATGGAGCCAATTTTGATGTCATAAATCAATGTCAATACACTGTTTGGGCCGCTGTCTCAACCGGGGGAGGTAAACAGCTCGAAAATGGTCAATCTTGGCAAGTCACGGTTGCACCTGGCACGCCTAAAGCGCGTATTTGGGGCCGAACCGGTTGCAACTTTGATGCTAGTGGAAGAGGAAAGTGTGACACCGGCGATTGCAACGGATTGCTAGAATGTCAAAGTTATGGCGCGCCACCCAACACTTTAGCCGAGTTCGCTCTTAACCAAGACAGCAATAATGACTTTGTGGACATATCTCTTGTTGATGGGTTCAATGTCCCTATGGAGTTTAGCCCGGTTGGTGCTTCGTGCAAGACCATGAGGTGTGGTGTTGATCTAAATGGTCCGTGCCCTGAGCCACTACGAACCCAAGGAGGATGCAACAATCCTTGCACCGTTTTTAAAACGGTTGAGTATTGTTGCACCATTGAGCGTGGTAGTTGCGGTCCCACCGATTATTCTAGGTACTTTAAAGACAAGTGTCCTGATGTTTATAGTTACCCTCAAGATGACCCGACCAGTTTGTTTACTTGCCCCGGTGGTACTAACTACAAAGTTGTGTTCTGTCCATGAACACAATTTTTCGATATGAGTTTCTAAAGTGATATTGTAAACTAGTAATGCAAAATAAGGAGAGTTACACCTGAGTGTGGCTTCTCTAGTATTGTCAAAAAAATAAGGAGTCTTGTATCCATCTTCGACCATTGTTTAGTTTTAGTACATGGTATTTAAAAATGATTGAATATGTAATAAATATGCATGTGATTGTCCTAGTATTTAGACGTACTCCCACTTGAATTATTATTATATTTGAGAGGATGTCACTCTTTTTAATGTAACAACCGATGAAAGTATCTCTCGTAAGACCATGTGTAATGGGTGAAGGAAGGAGCGTGAAGGGTAAGGTGGCGAGGAAATAACTCCCCAAACACCATTACGTAGGGGCCTGAAAGATGTGGGCGTGGATGGCTTCACGGGCGTGGGGCATGTTTGAGTTTTTTATTTATTTATTTGTTTTTATTAACCAATCATAATATACCACTTCATGTCTTCATCCTCTTACTTTTACCTATCACACTCACACTCACTCACTCATTACAACCCTAAACCGTCACTGAGGTGATGTCACCTCTCTCTCCTACGTGGCGCCTACGTTTCACTGACGCGTCATCACTTTCACTCACCAATTATGCATAGTCTAATCAAAATGAGTCATCTTAGCTTAAATATTTATAATAAAGATGATCGAGAGCGAGTTTTTTAGAAGAATCTCCAAGTCGCGGGCTTTTTAAATGCCATAGAGATTCCAGTCGATCAAATTATCTTAAACTCAAATTTAGAGGACCATTATCATCTTAAAGTCAAATTTAAAAGGACTAACGAGCAATTAAATCTTTTATATAAATAGTCTCACTTTCTTCCGGGTTCAGGTCAACAAACACACGATAATCGAGAAAGCATCCGATATTCTCTTATTTCTCTCAGGCGGGATCTGTGCCGATCGAATTCCGACAAAATGCCGATCGGAAAGTTACAAGTCCTTCTTGTTAGTGCTAAAGGCCTCCATGACGCCGATTTCTTTAGTAAGTTCAATGCTTCATTCACATCATGATTGAATTTTACTTTTTGGTATAATATTAAAAGGTGATATTCAAAAGTACCAACTCGTTACATGGATCTGATGATTCTCTATTCAATTATCATTGGTTAGGTTTTGTACATGATTAAAAAGTATAGATCGCTGAATTTATTAGGAATTGTGTAGGGAATAGTGAGTTGAAATAAGAATCGGAGCTTGAATTGATGATGAACGATTAAGTAGAACTGAGTTCTTGTTGATCAAACTTCATACGCGAAAGAAAACTATGTGTGTGATAAATTATGATTTGACCTTACGATTTTGATTCGATTGTGTTTATTTTGCTGCTGAATTTTGATCCATTACGCTTTGAATGTGATCGGATTAATCATTAATTCATAAACTGAATGAGGATCCGGTTAGATCGGAGAATAATGATCTTGTGATGACGCCCGTTGACTTGACGGCATTTCACAAACGGTTTCTTTGATGTAGCGATTTGATTCCGGACTTCCAGATAGGCAGATATATCAGAAAATAATATTTTAAAAGCGAATCACAATTTTAGAATCTTACAGCCTATTAAATATTTCATATTTAATGCAATTATAATCATTTAGATCACAACTCATAAGTCCCATGTTCTAAGTCTTGTTATACTGGTTCTGACATCGAAGTATAAACGAGTCATTCCAGTGATCAACTCGCTAAAAGCTTGAATCGTGTTAAGCTCGAACGCAAACTTCATTTATATATAGTTATTAACATATAAATATATTATATTTATTAAAATATCATGCTTGTTTACACTAATTGTGCTCTTCTTCTAAATTATACAATGTATCTTATTGTCTATGCAGACAAAATGGACCCTTATGTGACAATCATTTGTCGAACCCAAGAGCGAAAGAGCAATGTCGCATCAGGTTTTGTGTCTAAATCTAATTATAATTTGTATGTGTGTATAGTAATTACATAAACCGTTTGTTAAACGGGTTCTCACAGGACAAGGATCTTCACCTGAATGGAACGAGACATTTGAGTTTTCTGTAACGAGTGATGAAGAACCAGAACTCGTGATCAAGATAAAGGACAGTGACGTTGGTACTGAAGATGACATTGTTGGAGAGGCCAAGTAATTAAAAAAAAAAAAAAACAAAGATCATATTTTAGCAAATTAAAACAGGGTTAATAAGAAGTACTTACAATTGTTTTGCTTATGCATGCAGAATTCCACTTGAGCCAGTGTTTTTGGCGGGAAGCATCCCACCGACATCATACAATGTGGTTATAAATGATGAGTTTTGTGGCGAGGTTAAAGTTGGCCTTGAGTTCATTCCGGAGGTTAGTCATTTGACTCTTAGCATATCATAGCGCGGTCAGGTTGGATAACAAGTCAAAACAGTCGTTATGATAGCTATAAAAAAATGTTACACAAACCCGTTTCACTTATTAAAAGTTCGAGAATTAAAACATCTAAGAGAATGATGATCTCGTCTATGTGTTAATAGGAGACACATGAATATGGTCATCGGCATGGACATGGGCATGGTCATGGGCATCATGAGGAAGAGAGAAGCTATGGAGGATGGAAAGAATCTTCGTACTAAAATGATAAAAATCTTGGTGATTATGTGTTATGGGTTTAACCCGGATTTCTTTTCTTAATGTTTCATTTGTAATATTGTTTGTTAACGTCTTGGAACCATAATGGATTTGCTTGAACCATTGTCTTAACTTCTTATTTATATTTCAATTTACATATCAAGTTTTCTCAAATTAAAGGGTTTCTGTATTTTGGTATTTCAACAATCTTTTATGATCCTACTAGTATTGGCCACACGGAGTGGAGGCGGGAAAACAGAGGCCGGATGAGAATACCATCCCCCCACGGGTGGGGTTGGGGATTTCGGGATGTTGAAGCCGGACCTCACCGTTTGTGGGGAGAAAAAATTAAGGGGAGAAGGGTGAAATTGGGAAAGTGAAGAAACCTGGGGAAAGCTGATGTGACACTGACGTGAAAGCGGGGAAGAGTAGGAAAGAGTGAGACAACTCAAGAGGGAGGGAGTCGTCCCACTCTTCTCTATTCACTTTCGAAGATAGGGTAAGAGCCGCTTCTTTCTCACGGGGGGACGCCCCCGTAACCAATTTACATTTCCTTGGCTCAGGTTGTTCTCAACTCATCTTATGCGCTTTTTAAGTAATTCCAGTTCAAGGACTTCACTCCAGTCAAAAACGAAGACGAAGCTGTGTACAAAAGAAGAGGGGGGGGGAGTCGTCCCACTCTTCCCTGCTTTCACGTTAGCGTCACATCAGCTTTTATCGCGGTGTCCTCTCACTTATTCTCACTTTCCCAGTTTTTCCCATTCCCCCCAATTCCTTTCCTCCTTTTTTCGGCTTCATCCGGTGAAGAATCCTCATGATTCCCCACCCCAAAAGTGTAGGGTGGTGGTGTTTCCATTCGGCCACATGTGACCCCAATGCTTTTCCCCAACCACTTTGTGTGACCTTATCAAGGTTTTGATGGATCTTTTCAAATGGAAAACAATTCTTGAAAAGCTTATTTAGTTTTAAAGCTCTAAAACTTGGTATTCTTGAGTACAAAAGTTTAGTTTACTCAATTGCTAATTTGCTATCTACATAAAACAAACACCACATTTTACCTTGTTAAGAAGTTTTAGAAGAAAAATGCAAAACCGTTAACTATCAACTATATAACTCACAACCTTAAAATTTAATAAAGAAACCATCTATTTCAGTTTTTTTTCCCGAACAAACACACTTACTTATCGGTTAATGAAAGAAATAAACAGGGTTGTAAACTTGAGTTCATAAAAATACAAAAACCAAAACCCGAGTTTTCCTCGTTAACAGTAATACAAAGTCGAATTTTGATATTATAATTTTCACAACAGGCACCATATATTACGGCAACATTTAACCAACTACTAATAACTAACAATTCATAGTCCGGTTTAAATAGATGATAATATTAAAGTCAAAATACGTCACTAACCACTGAGAAACCCACAAAACATCACACCTCAATTAACCTTAGTTGGTGTTGTCTCCTTCGAACCTGCAGTCTCCACTCCAGAAACATTTTCTTCTTGAAATCCACCAGAAATCGGTTGACCGTTGAACATGATTTCATTTGTAAGTGTTTTGACTGCAAAGTCAATACATTGATCTGTCCAGTTATCATCCTCTGGAATGTCAAACGTCAGGTTACCGTCATCATCAGGTTGTTTTTCCAGATTTACCCCTGTTTCCTTCTCTTGACCCTCCCCGTTGGTAGGGGCAGTTTCGGGTTCTTTCCCCTTTTGCCTTTTTGAAGATCTTGCTGGCGTACCATTAGTCGCCCTATTTGACACCCGACGATTTGTGTTGTCAGCATCTGGAATTTCAGTTGACACGTCATCTCCAGTTACGGGTTTTTTATCATTATTTGTATAAACGAACTGTCAAGAAAATTTTGAAATTTTAATAAAAGTGAATACAAAAAAAATGCAGTTTTTAATAAATAACTTACAACTTCATTTCCATCTTTATCCTTGACTTTTGGTCTAATAGCACATTCGCTCACATCTCCGGTCTCCAAAAAACGCATAGCATCCGGTTTGGATCGAAAGATGTATCCAGTCACAGGATCCGTGTAGAACTAAATTGCAAAAAGATAATTAATTATTAAGTTTAAAAAACAAAAAAGAAATGAATAAATAAATTCAAGTACCGGATCATGTCTTTTGCGGGTTGCATATATCTTAGTTCTGACTTCTTTTATCCATCCTGGTGGCAACCCATCTGCTGCAGATGTTGTGATAACCTGGATATCATATCAAAGTCAGTTGGCCATATAATAATCAAAGATAAAGAACAAAAAATGATAACAGTAATAATAATAATAATAATAATAATAATAATATATAGGGTACGGATAAAATGGAAACCCCAAGTTCGATGAGAAAACTTAAGAAACCCATCTAAAAAATCATTATTATTTTTTACAAACAAATAGGGTAGGTTTATACCCATTTTTGTCACTTTTTATTAAAAAAAAAATTTAAAAGCCTGGAGACTTTTAAAAAACAACCTGCCAAAAAAAAAAAAACGTTCTCATATGTAACTGATGGGTGTTCAGACGTGTTAAATATGTAACATATCTGTCTTTTACTAAAAATAACATTTTTTAGTAAAAACCATTTTTTTAAATATTTACTCGGCGCTTTTTTGTTTTTTTTTCAACCAAGAGTCATAAGACTGAATGTAGAATTTAAAAATAAATAAAATATATATATATATATAAAGATTACGATGTTCACATATGTAACCACGGGGTTTCCAAAGTTTTTTTGAGTGAAAGTGGGTTTCATGGTTATACATTCCCTATATATATATATATATATATATATATATATATGCAACGGAAAAGAAACAAACTTCTTGGTACTCAGAGTCCTGGCTCTTGTCTTTCCTCTTTCCTGATCTTTTGGAGCTTGTGACATTTGCAGGTTTGGGATTTGAAGTTGATTTATGTTCCTTGAAGTTGAGATACACATGGAGTTACAACTTACAAAAGTAAGATAACCAACTTTAACATATTCATAAACAAAAGTTAGGTGTTTATAACTTTATTTAGGGTGGGTCGATTTGGGTTAATATTATTTTGGTGTATAAAATCTTCAAAAAGTCATTTCCTTTAAAAAGGTGAGATGATAAGTGAAATAATGATTCAACCTTGAGACAAAAAAGACAGTTTCAACTTTCAACACATACAAAAAACTACCCATTTATGTATTTGACCCACTACTCCGCCCGTTTTACCACCGTGACAGTAAAGGTATTATTACTAACAGTGCAGGATCATACTTTTTTCTTTATGGAGTTGCTGCTACTTTCAATACCAAGATGCTTCAGCACCATTGGCTTTGAATTAAATTGTTTCCCTGTAGGATCCTTGTAAATCTACAATAAACATATTCTTATACAATCATCTCCTCATTAAAAAAAGAAAAAGAAAAATAAGAAGCAAATTATCTATAACAATAATTAAAAAATGTCTTAATTCAAGAAGACCAAAAAACACGATGTTTAGAATTTAGATCATCCACATAGTCGAAAAGTTTGAAGATGCATGAATCATCATGTGATATTTATAATTGGATGAACTATTTAATTAAAGATTGAAATTAAAGTTTAACTGGGTTTAAATTACCTTATATTGCGATCCAGAACTTTTATAACGCACATCAACAACCCATCCATCAGGTAGCCAACTGGAATCAGCTTTTGGTGTTGAAGAAGATCCGCCAGTTAGAGACCGCACCACTTTCCGGGTGGTGGTGGCAGGTGTAGAGAAGGATCCTCCGGTTATTGATCGAAGCGGTTTCTGAATTACAAATAATTATTAATTTCCATTTTTTTAATTGAGAAAATAATATTATGGTGATGGGTTAGATTTGTGTGTCTCAAGTACTTGAGGTGTAAAGCAGATTCGATGAAACTTAAATGAGAAAATAAGAATTATATGGTGAAATCTGCTTTAGTTGGAAAACAAATTATATGATAAATTGATTATAAAATAATTAAATTAATTTGTACATTACCGGGTTCTCTATACCACTTCCATTTGTGTTCAACTCTTCTGCAGAACCATTTGTAAAATCTTTCGAAGCTTCAGTTGCTTTAGATTGGTCATATGGTGGAGTCAACTTTTCACCGTTCATACTCAAATTAACATTCAGCTGAAAAGAAACAGAAATTAGTTAAATTATGTCAACACATAAAAAAAATTTAAATAGAACAGAGATCAAATCAATTGGTGCTTATAGTGAGTTAGTGACTACCAAGATTTAAAGGTTAAGATAATGAAATTTATAATTTTACACTCATATCCTTCAAAAGAAATTTGATAGAATTGTGATAAAATTCAAATTAAAAAAAAATATATATTAAAGTACGTAAAGAACAAATTGAACCCGAAAGCCAAACAATAACTTACAGAGTATTAAAGATTCAAACATGAGTAAATAAAACTTACGGTGTCATTATTCATATTCTTTTTAAGTGGTTTAGATGCACAACTATTAACATCTCCCGATTCCAGATAACGCAAAGCATCCTTTTTTGAGCAAAAGGCGTAATCACTCGAAGGGTCTAGATAGTACTGCATAAATACATCAACATTAACTATATAATAATAAATACAGCATCATAATATATTATTAAAATTGTAAAGAAGAATATGTTTAAACTACCGTATCATTTCTCCTTGTGCGAGTTCTCATTCTGACTTCTTTTATCCATCCAGGAGGTAACTCTTCTGCAGGAGTTCTTGAAACAACCTACAAAATGCTCCAAAACTCAAAAATTAAAATAAATCTTACAATAAAATAATCGGACAACGGTATTAAAAAACTTAAAATGAAACTGACTTCATAGTCTGATGACACGCGGGGGCTTTCAGTATCCTTTTTGGTTGTTTGGTCAACTTCAGTGGCTTCATATATCTGGGAGTTATCAGGTTCTGTAGTGGGCTTCTCTTGCTTAAAAGTTGAGGTGCATGTTAGCAGCAACCAGTCAGTTAACCAAATTAATGTAAAGAAAATTAACAAAATTTAACTTCAACAGTTAATACTAGAGTAGGCAAGATGGGTGAGATAAACTTAGATTTATATAGGTTACAAGTTATATAGCAACTAAAACTCATTTCTTACATCAATACGATCTTAGATTACAATAATTAATTTAAAAAAAAAGGAAAAAGAATATACTCCATTTAAACTCTTTTCTGTAATTGACCCTTTTAAGATAAAATACTACCCGATTCGACCTGTTTGAACTCTTTTCTGCATTTGACCCGTTTAAGATAAAATACTACCCGATTCGACCCGTTTATAAGTAAATGGGTCAAGATTGCTACTTCTAGTTAGCACAATTGTAGGAAATGCACAAAATGACAAAAAATAATTACCCAAGCTGATATTGGGGTTGCACTAATAGGTTCAGCAAATATCGCTTCTTCTCCACCTGTACTGCGGTTATTTTTCGCAAGAAAATTCAGAACCTGTGGCTTTGAAAAGAATTTTTGTCCAGTTACAGGATCTGTATACATCTACCAAATCAGACCAATAAAAAAATGTTAAATATTCTCTAAATTACGAGAAAGAAAAAAAAAAGGAAAACATTAGATATCAATAGTAAAAAAAATAGGAATGCATCTATATATTAAATAATAATAATTAAATTACCTTATACTTCATTCCTTGAGTGGTACCACCTTTGCGATACTTATCTTCCACAATCCATCCTTCAGGTAACCAACTAGTATCGCCCCTATGCCTTTTAAAAGAACCATCTTCTGCTACAACTTCAGATGGATCCTAAAATAGATGCTTATAAATATAAATATGTATTGACAATGTGATTAAATAACATCATGAACAGATAAACTGATAAAGACTCTTGTTAATTACTGATACCTCAGAAATGGATTTCCTTCTGCTCGTTCTTGGTGTCAGTTTTGTAGGATGTTGTACATGTGAGGATTCTAAAACTCCGTCTGTATGAGGGATGTTTGGGTCCACAGATAAGTCTATAGTTGAGCCATCGGCATTTTGCTATAAAAAACAGGTATGTAAGAGTGGTAGAAGTTGAGAGAAATATATTAAAGTAAATTTTTAAAAAATGTGGTGATTACAGTATTCTCAATGGGCACAGGTTTGCCAGTCTTTTTGAGATAATCAAAGACTTGTGGCTTCGAATAGCATTTGTGTCCATCTGGATCAACATAAGACTGCAACAGGAAATAGTTATATGATTAATTTAAAAATAGTCTGAAACATTTAAAAATGGCATCAAACCAGCATAGATTTATCAAAATATAGCCTAAAACCAACCTGAAAACATCTACAAATGGCCTAAAATCAGCCTAAACATATCTAAAAATGAAGAACCTTGAAGGCTAAAACCAGCCTAAAAATATCAATTACCATCATTTAGACCCGCAAATGAAAATTTTAATGGGTAAGAATGAAGAACCCTAAATTTTAGTTCTTACAAACATTGCCCTTTTCCTACACCAGCTAATCTCAAAGCTAATCTCAAATAAATGTACATGTGGTTTGTATCGAAACCGTATCATACATCAACATTGGTGTCAAATTTCCTGAAAAATCGCAGCAATTTCACACACCATAAACGCTAAATTACATAAAAAAACGAACTTCACATCTTAATTTCAAAAATCAAGCAACATTAGATGGAAACAGAAAACGATCGACCTCGCGACTCACGAGTTACAAACTTCAGGAAGCAAAATTAACCTAATAGAATTCACATGCAGGCAGTCACTTCACTAAACATTAAAAATCAAACCAAAAACCTAAACAAAAAGCACAAAGTCTGCAGAAACAAAAAAAAAAAAGGAAAAAAAACTCTACTTACAAGTTCAACGAAATCAAAAAGGAGAACAGCAATTACCTTGACTTTTCGTCCGTCGATCTTCCTGATATGCACACTCCAGTCACCGGGAAGCCAGTCCGGCCAGTCGTCGGAACCCATTTCCAGTGGAATTTAACGGTAACTCCGACGAGTTTGAATCTTGTTACCTACAAATCCACTAGTTTACTTAATCAAATGTTGTTTCTACAACACATCTATTATGCACAATCACATATTCATTCCCACCAATTGACCCATTTGGGTTAAACTCATCTTTAGCTACTTTATGTGTATAAATGTTAAATTTTCAACAAATCTGTTACAACCATTAACATATTTTCAGATTATAACCCAATTTCTCATCTTCCCCAAACCCACCCTTAAGAACCCTAGTTTGAATTCTTACAAATTTGTGATAATAGATATCATGCAATGGTTATTACACATTTAAATCAACATAATGCAGGTCTAGAACCCTAGAAATGCTCAAATTTCCACCCAATTTCGTCTATCATGAACCCTAATTTTGAGATCAACCTTAGCACTTAACAATGGTGATTATAAACTGAAAATCAAGCTTACCTTAATAAATTGGTGACCCAAATCGAGATTACGCAGGTAGGGATGATCGAGACTCACGACCTTCGCTTTCTTCTTCCCACCTTCGCTGCTAATACTCGATGCGCACACACTTATCTTCTTTTTTTTCCTTTCCACTTTGTTTTCTCCTCTTCATTTCTGTTTCACGTAAATGACCAGCCCCCTTTTATTCTTTATTTATTTTTATTATTATTTAGTTTTAAACTATTCTAATACCTCCTCTATCTTTGTTTATTTTATAAGATAGCCACTAAAGATTGGCATTCTTAACTTGTGTAGAACCATCCATATGATTAAAACTTTAATATCACCCATCTCAATATAATTTATTTAAAAGATCTAAACTTTAAGTAACACTCATCATTTATTTAATATATAATAAAAATTTGGGATGTTACATGTGTTATACCCAGGATATTCGATGGCCAATTTAAGGATATACGATGGCTCATTGAAGGATCCTGGATACTAATATTTTATTCTTGTTATCATTTTAACTTATGTAAACGTATGTAATACTTGTGATAATTGTTATATATGTTTACTA
>WOUH02000022.1:8651538-8669944 GCA_009936405.2 Stevia rebaudiana | reverse complement strand
TGTTTGCAAGTAGTTTTCTCACCCCAATAGTTGTAAACAGTTAAAATAGTAAAAGTGGGGCTGTAAACTCACAGTTGGTAGTTGCAGTTCTTGCGATCCGAAAACTGTTAGTTAGGAGTTCCTACCGAACCCTACAATATTACGGATCTGTTTGAGTTGTGTTGAACTTCCCAAGTTCAAGTGTTATATAAGGTTTGTTACACTTAATGAACATTACAAAGTCATGAGTTCATAAGTTTATGCTTTGGGTTGGGTTACATTCGGGTCGGTTTGGTGTTTGTACCTTCTTAGTGATTAACTTAGTATGAGTTATAGAATCTAACTTCATTAAGGTTTTTAACATAGTAAACGGGTTCCAAAAATTACCAAAATTTACAGTCAACTATTTTGATATATTTTGAACAACTTTGTAGTTTTATACTTTTTGTGATTCGAACGTTTAGATGGTCAAAAACACTGATTGTGTTCGAAGGTACAAAACCGACACCGTAACTTGTTTGGGTCATAACGAACTGGTCTGACCGAGTTAGACCGAGTTCTTGTAGTCTTTGGAAAGCTTACTCGAAGTACTTAGTCATGGACTCCGAGTTTGCATCATTTGGACAAGTTTTGAGCAAGATATGGGTCGTGTAAGTTTAGTATTACTTTCTGTCCGAAAACGGTTTCTACATAGTTGTTTTCCAATAATTTTTCTTGTGTTTTCTTGTTGGTTTAACCCATGAATACATGTTTAACTTATGTTTAAGTTGTTTGAGAGTGTTAAGAAGGTGTTTGAAGTGGATTCTTACGTGTGGTTAGTAGGGAGAAGGCGAGAATCTTCAAGGATCAAGAAATCTTCAACTCGAACTCAAGAACAAGATTCCATTGTGGTTTTGTTATGATCAAAGAAGATTTTTGGATGATGAACTAGGAAGATTTGAAGAACAAATAGAAAGAAGATGATGGGAGAAGTCTCTGCCGTATGGAAGGAGAAAAATAATGAGTGAAGTGAAATGATAGAGTTGGTGATGTTCCATACTTATAGCGGATTGGTCAAGATTGTAAGTATGGTTCCTTTATTTTTTTATTAGCTTTGAACGTACACTTAAAGATCTTTACTTATCCAGGTTTTGAATTGTTAAGTTTATATTGTCTGTTCGAAGGGTATATATATATATATCTGTTGTTCGAATAGTGGTTCTTAAAGATATATATATTTGTTTGTTGTTATTCGAATGGTTTGGATTGTTGGTCGTTGTTCGAATGGACATGTTTATGTTCGAATGAACATGTGTTGTTCGAATGCCTTGTGTGGTTGTTCGAATGAACATATGTTAAAAGAATAATTAAGTGTTGTTCGAATGATATGTGTTAACAAGATTGGTTGATTGATGTTTGTGGTTCGAACAAGGATTCTCAAGGATATATATTTATTTGGTTGTTCGAATAAGGGGTCCTTGCTTGAATGGTTTTGTTGTTTCGAATAAGGGTTATTGAAATGGGGTTGTCTTGTTGTTTGTTCGAAGAATCAACTGCTGTTCGAATGGGTTCATGGTGCTGTTCGAATGAAGGGTTCAAATGGTTGGCTTGTTCGAATACATGCCTTGTTCGAATGACTATATTGGGTGTTTAATATATTTGTTGATTTTCAATAATAACAACTATAGATATTGTAGTTTGTATGGTGTTTTGCTTATTCGAATATGGAAATATTGTGTGCATGGTTTTGTTCATTCGAATAAGGAATAAGGAGTGGGTTGTTTAATTTGTTTCTTGTTGTTCGAACAAGGCTTGTTCGAATGAATTAATTTATGTTGTTGTTCGAATGAGTTAATTGAAAACCAACTCGACGATTTAATAATGTTCCTTGTTCGAATGGTTTATTACAACCGAGAGGGTTAAATACCAATCGAGAGGTTTGTCAATCATCGTAGTTCAAAACAATAGTTCATAGATTGAAATTTAGGTATCATAGTTTAAAGATAGTAATGCGTTTCACCTTTAGTATGATAATAAAAATTAAATGCATTGTACGATAATGAGAGTTGATAAAAGTTTTACCGAAAGTTTCGGGGTGTCACACTAACAGCGTCTCTTCTGGTATCCGAAATCCCGGGGTCTGAAACCCCTCCTCATAAGTAATCGTCATTACTTAAAATCCTCATTGCGCAATAGACTTTCAATCATTTGTAACCCCGTTAGAAAATGATCGTCCATCTTTAATAACCAATCCTACTCTTGGGAATGGCCGACAGTTTCATTTAAGCATACATGTCTGTTGCAATCTCTTGGATTTTAACTTCTCAAAACAGTATACATCTTTTACCCTCATGGTTTAAAGATAGTATATAAACTCTATTCCTTACCCTCATTAGAAATATTTATAAACTCTTTACTCTTTATCAAACATCATATCTCTATTTCAATAATCCACCCTTCACCTTAGACCTATACAATGATGTTTTCCCGATATATCGAAGGAAACTTGTATACAGGGTGTATGTAGGGTGAGCTGCTAACCCACCATCCCTTCGATATATCACGATCATGTCCTTGTTAGTATCTCAGGTTCTAGATTTATATAATCATCTCTTTTGAAAACAATTCTCATTTTGTTTAATAAAAATTCATCTTTGAACGATTGCAATGATCTCATCATGGTTTACACAATTATTTAGATTTTATCCTTCCATATCCTCTGTTCAAATGATTGCTCGGATCTTGTCAGGATTTACAAAATTTTCTGAACTTTATTAAGTCATAAAATACTCTTTAAAAATTTGCCATAATCGCATCATTATTTACACAAACATTTAACACCTAAATAGTATAACATCACTTCATTTACGTAAATCAAAATTACTAAGCATGCATACTAGCCCAAAAAAAATTCAAAAACGTTAATAAGGGGCTCATAGAACTCACCTTAATCGAGCGTAGTTAGAAGATAACAAGAACAATAGAGAATAAACGATTCACGAGTGTAACCGTCTTCGTTAGCGTAAAACGTCTTCTCAAGAGTCTCCAAGATGATCTGATTCGAGTATAACCTTCCATAGTATCCTATGAGTGTTTATAAGGGCCTCTTTGCGCGTTATGCGCCACTTGCGTTGCATGGTTCACTCGTGTGGCGCCACGTGTTCTTGCGTCATTGCCCAAGATCTTGCCATCTGGAACAGTTGACTGCCACATGTGATGTGGCATTGCCACGTGTCCTGTGGTTGCGTCACGTGTCCCTATGTAACATCTGTGAATTTCTGTTGTAATCATTTTATATTATCGACATAATGAGAAGTTTATTTGAGTACAAACGTGTGTATTTTACCTAATTACGTACTAGACATATGCTACAATGATGCATGGCAAGCTATGCGACATGATATATATGTAAAACCTATACAAAACAACTAAAAAAAATGTTCACAGTTCAATTGGATAAAAATCTTAAATAAAATGAAGTCATTTTATTTTAACAAAACTTTCTAGACTTCCTTCTTTTAAAATTACATTATGTGTCCCACATTGCTCCATGAAACATTTCTCAAGCCATTCCATCCATTTAAAACTACAATTTGTGTCCCATATTTCTCCAGGGAATTATTCTTAACCCCTTCCATCCTTACAAATAAAACTCATTGGATGATACATTTCTCTTGTTCATTTCTCACTCTTGAAAGCTCTTGAAAGTTCTTGCTCAAGAACATCTTTCTCCCTAGTATTGAAGATTTGAGAGTTTTAGGTACAACTTAATTTTCTCTCTTCATGTATTTTAGTTCTTGTTTTAAGTTCAATCCATCTTATGTATTCAAATCGATTAATTGTTCATTTACTTTTGTTAAACAAGAACTTATTATACATTCTCTTTCAATACACATTATCTTTTCTAGATCCATATTCATATGAATATGTGGGTCTGAAAACTAACTCAAATTACTTGGTCCAAAAAAAAAATGAAGTTTTAAATGTTAGATTTCTGTTACAACTTGAATCACTTCATTTGGAGTTCATTTTCTAAGTCAAACCCACCAAACAAAACTGAAGGTTAAATTGTCTTTTTGACAACAAATATGGGTGTACTTGTAGGAGGCATAACTCCGTGCACACTTAACCAAATCTGTTAAACTTGTTTCATTTTAAACCTTTATGTGTTAGCTTTCTTTCAACTTGAATAACTTAATTTGGAGTTCCTTTGATAAGTTAAATCCATCAAACAAACCTAAAGGGTTAAGCTGTCCTTTTGACAACAAATATGGATGTACTTACTAGTGGCATAACTCTGTTTATATTTAACTAAATTTGTTAATTCTTGATTCATTTTAAGCTTTTACGTCTTATATTTCTGTTACAACTGGAATCACCGGATTTGGATGTCTTTTGCTACGTCTAACTTATTTCCTAAACCCGAAGGGCAAATCTGTCTATTTGACAGAAATTATAGGTTGATCTGCATATGGCACCATTCCTTATGTGCTTATACAAATTGCTTGATTCTTGACTTTCTGTAAAGATCAAGATGTTAGCTACAATACCCAATTGGCCTTATATTATTTGGAACAGTCCATATTATCCTATGAATATTTTCCCCACGGCTGTCAAAACTGTCACTGTTTTGAAAGCAATGTTTGCCTTTAATTTTTCTAGCATAAACTACATGTCCAAAACTGTTCAAATTTCATGACTTGAGGCTTCAGTTTGGTCCTTCAAGCAAAATGGTAAACAAACAACAAAAATCTGTCCAAAACTGTTTGAAAACTAACTAGTACCTAAAATATCCTTTTTGACTTATAATTATACTAATACATGGATTGAACTTAGGGCACCTAAAATAGTATCTCAAACATGCACTTATACATGTACACTTTATACTTAGGTTGATTGTTGTGCTATTGTGCGTATTGGTACTCATTCGGATTTACATTTGCTACTTAAACATTATCACCTACTTACAAGGTGAGTTTACAACTCCCCTCATTTGTTTTATTTTTTTTTATAACTTTGGGCTGGTACATATATCATACATTTACATTTTTCAATTTTGAATATTCTAGAATTGTTGACTTGTACTTATTGTCCAAACTTGTATATCGACTATGGGAGTATTGATTATTCACTAGACATTTAGCCACATAGTGTGGTGACAGATTTATTGACCTTACCACGTCACCTAGACCTTTGGGTGACCACACTTACGCATACATACATTTTTGCATAGTTGAGACTATGTGTTACAATTTATTCTACAAAGAGACATAGACAGGTTTCAAAGGATTGATTAATAGTAGTAAATTTAAAGTTTTACAACTAGTCTTGCGTGACATGAATCGTGACACAATACTAACTTTTAAACCATGTTATAAATTGATTTTCAACCACACAGATCGTAGCCTCACCAATGCCTAGTTTTATATTTCTAAGTTCGAATCAACCATTCAACCTATCCATGACCGACTCTCATCACCACTGAGTCAAATTATCAATTATTAATTATTTTATAATTCTTTACAAATACCGTTTGTAGTTGACACTTGATTTCAAGTATGTTTCACGAAATAACGTTTCTTGAGATGGATGACTTGTTTTAATGATGATGATAGGGTACATGTTTGCAAGAAGTTTGTTTATCATGTTTCGTGTTGTAACATCCAGGATTTTCCAGATCATCTTTTTTTAGATATGTAAATTAATATCAACTAATAATGAGATACACATAAATTAATTATATCATGTTGTGTCAAAAATTCGATGAACATATAACTTGACAAGAATATATATATATATATATATATATATATATAATCATTTCAAGATTTAATTATATATAATTATCTTTAAAAAAAAATTTATTATATAGCTTATATATAATACAAAAGATTAAACAATTCCTTGTGGTCAAAACCTAATAAAACAAACATATATATGAACTAATGTAGATATGGTGTCTAAATTAAGAAAAAAAAAACTTAGAGGGACTTCTTGTGCCAACTTCCTAAAGCTACACACCAGTTGACCTGATCAACACAAGAAACACATGAGTCCAGTCGAGGAACCCGCTCGCCGGTGTCTTTTTCTGGCCAAAACTTCATCTCCGGCCAAAATAAAAAAACACGTTTTACCATCTCTTTTTGGAAATTGATCTTACCAAAAATTGTCTTCGGTAATCACGGTCACAAACCCGCTGTTAGTTTCAACCAAGGTTAACTAAAAAACGCGTATTTAATCAAAATCATGCGGAAATAAACCCATCAATCACGCAAGTGATTGAAGGCGAAAACGAGTATAAAAACTGAAAGCAATCGTCACTAGAACGCTTTTAAACTCACCCTCACACGACATCAGTTCTGAAACCACTAGAAACAGGCCGGAATCCTGTCGGAAAGCATCACCATCTCTACCTCCGCACTGCCGGAGTCTGATCTCATCTTCTGTTTATCGTCATTCGAAGGTAAAGACACCTTTAAACTCGATTTGATCTGTTCTATAAAGCTCCAAAACAATTTCGTAGTTTAACGTACGGATTATCCAGTTTGAATCAGATTAAAACTAGGGCTCGTAAGAAGAAAACAGATTCAAACAGGAACATATCTTAAATAATTAAAACCACGAGATCTTAATGAAGATCCCACATAGCTCGGTGGTTAAGCCTTAGCATTCATCTAGAATAGACAAGGGTTCAGTTCTCGTAAGCAACGATTATCACAAATTTTTTTAATTTACAGTTTTTAAAATATTTTAAATATAACAGACTTGTTTAAAGCATAACTAATTCATTTTAAATCTATTTTTAACCAACCTTATATCAAAATTCATCATTTTAAATTTCTGATTTAATAAAAATATAAAACTCAATTTTTATTAAAGTTTGTGAAAAAAGTTATTTTAACCTTTTAATTTAAAAGGTTAAAATACAAAATTTAAACTAACAAATTATGAATTTCAGAACATTATTTATATAAAATTCTGTATAATTATTAAATCAATTACAAAAAGTTTTATCAAATAAAATATATTATTTAATAAAACATTTTGTAAACAATTATTATATAAACTTAAAAGAATAGAAATTATCATTTATTCTTAAAATAGTTTATATAAATCTAAGTTATAAATACTATTTAGTGTTAGAAAAATAATATATATTTACAAAAAAAAAATAATTAAATTACCTTATACTTCATTCTTGAGTGGTACCACCTTTGCGATACTTATCTTCTGAATCCATCCTTCAGGTAGCCAACTAGTATCGCCTTTATGTCTTTTATATGATGAAGGTTCAGCAAAAGAACCATCTTCTGCTACAACAACTTTGGATGGATCCTAAAATAGATGCTTATAAATATAAATATGTATTGAAAACGCGATTAACTAGCATCATGAATAGATAAACTGATAAAAGACTCTTGTTAATTACTAATACCTCAGGAATGAATTACCTTCTGCTGGTTCTTGGTGTCAGTTTTGTAGGATGTTGTACACGTGAGGATTCTAGAACTTTGTCTGTATGGGGGATGTTTGGATCCACAGATAAGTGTATAGTTGAGCCATCGGCATTTTACTATAAAAAAACAGGTATGTGAGAGTGGTAGAAGTTGAGAGAAATATTTTAAAGTAAATTTTTAAAAAATGTGGTGATTACAGTATTCTCAATGGGTACAGGTTTGCCAGTCTTTTTAAGATAATCAAAGACGTGTGGCTTCGAATAGCGTTTGTGTCCATCAGGATCAATATAAGAATGCAACACGAAAGTTATATGATTAACTTAATATTAGGATCACATAAATGAACAACTTATGTAGTTAACATGAAAACATCTACAAATGTCCTTAAACTAGCCTAAAAATATCAATTATCATCATTTAGCCCCGCAAATGAGTATGTTTAATGGGTAAGAATGAAGAACCCCAAAACATTGCCCTTTTCCTAAAGCAACTAATCTCAAATAAAAATGCATCTGGTTTGTATCGGAACCGTATCATACATCAACATTGGTGTCAAATTTTCTGAAAAATCGCAGTAATTTTAAACACCAAAACACTAGATTTACATAAAAAGCGAACTTCACCTCTTTAATTTCAAAAATCAAGCAACATTAGATGGAAACGGAAAACGATGGACCTCAAGAGTTACAAACTTCATGAAGCAAAATTAACCTAATAGAATTCACATGCAGGCAGTCACTTCACTAAACATTGAAAATCAAACCAAAAACCTAAACTAAAAGCACAAAGTCTGTAGAAACAAAAGAGTGAGAAAAAAAAACCCTACCTACAAGTTCAATGAAATCGAAAAAGAGAACGGAAATTACCTTAACTTTTCGTCCGTCGATCTTTCTGATATGCACACTCCAGTCACCGGGGAGCCAGTCCGGCCAGTCGTCGGAACCCATATCCGGTGGAATTTAATGGTAACTCCGACGAGTAACGTTTTTTATTGCGTAGGGGTATCGAGGTAAAAGCAACAGGTATGGTTTAGCTAAGATGAGAGTTTAAGTTTGGGGAGGAGGTATTAAATGACAAATAAGATAGCCACGTGTCTAGCATTTACCGACACGTCAGATCAGTTTAGTTCAGACGTCGGGTGCTGGAACTTTGGATGGGTTTCCTCTTCTTTTAACTGACTGTAATTTATAAAAAAAGATATTACCTTTTTGGGTTTATATATAATTCCAATTGACAAATATTTAAATATTTTGTATACAGGTCAGTCGTCACGTTTGTTTTGCTCAAAATTATACAATCTTTATCAAATAACACTTCAATAGCATAAGGTCATATTTAGTTTTCTCTATCACTACCAACAAATACTCACTTTTTCTATAAAAAAATCCCTACGACTTACTCATAAACCTAAATTTTCCTATAAATTCAAGCAAAATACCTTAAATAAATCGTCTTCGGAAATTCGTAAGAAACTTCCATCTTTTCCATCAAATATAAAAAACATGAATTATGTTATTTATTAAGATACAACTTTAATAATTTGTGGGAAACTTGTCAAAAAAGTTTAATATTTCCGACATAATTACAACAAAAGTTAAATAAAATATTATTTATGATACCGATTAAAATAACTTAAAAAAGAATAAATAATATTTTTACAGCATGTCAAAAACATGTCGGAAAATCTAAAACCTTTTCTATAAATTTTCAACATATCTAACGTGTTTCCGACAAAATCTAAAAGTTAACTTAGTTTTTATAGTAAGACAAGATCTAAACTTATTGTTTATATATTTATATTATTTATTGATATACTTTCCAAAAAAAGTTATAGTATTAATAATCAAAGATTATTAATATTACTAACTTAATAACAATTTAATAAATAAAATAACAATTAAGTATTATTTTTGTCATTAACAAACTTGACTAGCATTTCTAATATTAAGGTAAATTCATATATATATATATATATATATGTGTGTGTACGTGTGTGTGTGTGGTGTGTTGTGTATGTATGTATATGTATTAATGTATGTGTCTTATACATACATGTATGTTGTAGTATAATGTGTGTATGTTCTTATATGAATGTGGGTGTGTATTTTTGCGTGTGAGTTATACAATCACATTCAGTGCGAAGCTTGACAAAATAGTCAAGGGTTACCAAGATCATATATGTAGAATTTTCAGGGATTTCGTGGGTTGCCGGCCTATATATATATAAAAAATTCCGGTCGAAATCGCGAAATTTACACTACTCGCGAAAAAATCAGCGGTTGCCAGGGCAACCCCTGGCCCATTAAGAGCTTCGCCCCTGATCACGTTTGTTTTTCCTAGTCAACATTGCAGATGGTTTTAGTCGTGGAACAACCAAATTTGGAAGTTTTAACACATACAATGACTTGTTTGTACAACCAAACTATGTTGCATATGGACTTGTTTTGTTTTGATGAAAATGTGAATATTGTTTAAAAAAGAACATGTGAATCCGGATCACGATGACTTTGTTGTGTGGGAGCATTTGCATCGCAATAGTCGTGGCCCATGTTTGGGGTAGGATCGCATTATCCACGCTTTGTGAGACCGGGTCACGATCATCATTTTTCGGGGCTATCTCTTATGGTGATGCCTAACTTGTCGATGTATCTTTATTATTATAAATATCATTAAGTCATATGTATTGTTATCATTATTATTATATACTGGTCAATTTCATATGATGATATCATAGTTTTAGCTCCAATTAGTAATAAAATTAATGTTGACAAATGTCAAAACGAACAACATTTAAGAAATTTTGATGTGTTAAATTAGAGGGTAGATAAAAAATTTTGTTCATTTTAGATAAATTAATTCATTTATTATCTACGTTAGCAATTTGTGTCAATTTTGTGATGGGTGGGTCAGATGAAGTGCTCGATTGGAAAAAGAAAAGTGTAATATGCACACACACTCTAGTCATCGGGGAACCAATATATGGCAAGTGAGCGGAACTCATTTTAGGTGGAATTTAACGGCAACTCCAAGATGTAACGTCTTTTTTAGGGTATCGAAGTAAAAACAACATGTATGGTTTATCTAAGATCATAGTTTAAACTTGGGGAGGAGATATAAAAGGACAAATAAGATAGCCATGTGTTGAGCATATACCGACACATCAGATCGGTTCAGACTTCGAAGGAATAAGTGTTTAACAGCCTGAGTTTCTTTAATTGACTAATAAATCATAAAAAAATATCTCGTTTTCTGGTTAATTTATATTAGAAAGTATGTTTATAAAAGTTAGCGGATAGACAATTATAAAATCTTATAATATCTTCATAATTGAAAAAATTATATTACATGAAACAATATAAGATTAGAGTACAATTATAATTTACATATCTCTAAATATTTTTTATACACCATATTTGTTGTTTTGTTTGAATCTTTACTATCCTTATCAAGTTTTAAGAGCATACACCCAAATCTAGTTTTGACTATGGTTAATGTCATGTATAGTTGGCCACTTGGCCGTACGTAAAGACTGATAGAACAAAAAAGTTTAGTGTTATAAACCCGTATTGTACATAATTCATATTTTATTTAAATAGTTGTATAAATAATATTAATTAAGTTTGAAATACAAATAAAAACCATTAACGTTTGGAAGAAAACCATTGCATTTAGTAGATCAAAATTTATATTTGAGAAAAACAAACAATATCCTATAAATATTTGGTTGGCATAAAAGCCTATATACTTTTGGAAGGTTTGAATTTATTTTCTATATATACTCCAGAGTATATCGAAAGAGCAAAATTCGCATTTCAATTTAAAAGTTCAAAACGAACAAAATAATGACCGGTGATTTTTTTTAATTAATTTACTAGAATCTGGATAAAAAAAGACATATTTAAATCTTTATTTATTATTCATCATCTATCAACTATTTGAGCATAATCGTGGTCCAATGTAAAGCAACTAAAGAATGTTCAAAATTTACATTTTATGTTCAACAGAGTTTTAGATTTATTGTTTAATGCAATATTAAAATTTAAGTATGTATATTCTTTTATTTTTACTAATTTTGTGTCATGTAAGAAGTTGACACTTACACTCTTACGTCATATCAGGTGCTTGCCATCAACAACTCAATAACAAAAAAAAAACTATATATAACTTCGAGGGTTGCCATTGAAGAGCAAAAGCCCAGTTTAGCTCTTTATACCCTCTACTACTGTGTTTTCATTCTTGAGACATGGTGAGTACATTAAAAAACTAGTAATAGTAATGATATAGATAACAATAATATCATGCTACTAAACCAAAAGTTGATAACAAAAGGTTCATGGGTCGAACATAAGCCAGAGGTGAAACGAAACAATATATACTAAAAAGGTCTTTAATGAAAATAATAATTAAGAAGACGACAATGAGGTATCCCGTTTATAGTTGCCACAAAACTTGAGTCGATCTCCTTTTTCCAACATTTTTTCCACCTCTTCGAATTTCAACCCTTTTGTTTCAGGTACCAAAATGAATATCGCTATGAGTCCCAACACCGAAAACCCAGCAAACAAAAGAAATGTACCAGCAGTTCCCAATGTCTCCGTAAGTGTTAGGAAAGTTTGACTCACAATTAGATTCGACATCCAGTTAGCAACCGCTGCGGTCCCACCACCAAACCCACGGTATCTTAACGGATATATTTCCGAGTTCACGATCCAAGGCACGGTTCCCATCCCGGGTGCATAGGAGATTATGTATAACGCCATTAGTAATATTGCAAAAAAACCAAACTTGCTCGGACAACCCTTCGTGTACCAGCTGCGATGTTCTGCTTGACAACTTCCTCGTGTCACATCATCAAGAACCAAACACGCACCGGGATTATACTGTTAAATAAATTATTACATTGTACCATAAATTCATCTAGTTGAATTATGTGCCACTTAGAAAAAATCATTGTACCAAAGAGCAGTGTTATTATAGCCGGACCTGAACAACCACTAATTAAACCGGGAACTGGTCCGGTTATACCTATCTGTTTTCATTTGAATCGACAGTTAACGTGGTTGAATCGGCCCGGTCTTAACATTTTCCATTCGAAATCTCATTTTAGTAATTTCAGCATTTATATTTTTATTTAATTTACGAAACTCCACATTAAAACATATATAATTTCTATATTTTGTTGAATATTATATTTATTTTTTGAATGGCAGTTGAAGATTAGATGTACATAAATAATTATAAATTCTATAACTTTAATTACATGATTGTGTTTTCGAATATGGCTTGACCGGTCAAACGAGTAAATCGGTCAACGATCAGTTGGATGTCTCGTCAATCTAGTTCTGGTTCCGAAACATCATCTAAAAGTTGGTAAAATTACATATTTGAGTTATAAGTAAATAAAATTTCTAGAAAGTTAACTTACCTTATTTGCTCCATTAGCACAAAAGGCACAGCTCGATGAGGCTTTCAAGCAAGTCATACAATTCCAAGATGACGTGTCGGAATCTGAACCGAAAGCAACACAAGTAGAATTGGCGCCGAAATGATTCGACTCAACAACGCTCACACGAGGGGCATGAGTCGACGCTTGAAAAAACATACATGACAAAACAACAAGACATATAATGATTCCAAACATTGAAACAATCATGAATCTCCGCCTGCCACATCTGTCAACAAAGAGCATGCTAATAACCGTACCAACCGCGTTGAGTCCTGAAGTCACCAGTGATAGAGCTAAAGCTGTTTTGTTAGAAGCATATCCCGCGAGTTGTACAATAGTCGGGCTGTAATATAACACGGCATTGATTCCAACAAATTGTTGCGCGACTTGAACTGTGATTCCTGCATAAAGTCCCCTACGGACAACCTTATTTCCCCACGCGTTTTTAATCTTTGAAAAGATACCGTATTTCATTGATTCTTCGGCCTGTTTTTCTTCTTCAACTGATGACTCTAATGCTTTTATCTCTGCTTCAACTTCATTCGATGGATATATTTTTTCCAAAATATGTCTTGCTTCTTTTACTTTGTTTTGTCTGTAAAGCCATCTTGGCGACTCGGGTAGAAACCACATCAAAACAAACTGAACCATGGGCGGAATGCCAGCAACTCCAAGCATCCACCGCCATGTTCCAGGCGTCTAAGAAAAAAAAAAAACATATGATTAAAAGAAGTGTAAACTATGTAAATCCATTTTTACTCAATTTTTATACATATGATTAAAAGAAGTTAATTCCAGAAATGTCACTTTTTACTCGATTTTCTTATAATGTTCCCTTTGGCTAAACTTCGCTCCAAAATGTCCGTCATATATGGTCGTTTGACCATTATTTTTGATCGTTTCACGTATTCGTGGTCGTTTGACCTTTATTGATGAAATAGAAAGCGTGACATTTTGAGAAAAATAAGGTAAAAAGATACTTTTCTAGAAATTAACTATTAAAAAAAACGCTTAATTTGAGAAAATGTAGATAATTGTACCTTGGTAAATGCTAAATTGATAAGGTAGGATAAAAACTGTCCTCCTGTTATGAGTAAACCATTCGTGCTCACTAACGCTCCTCTGATACGCGCCGGAGAAACTTCAGAGATGTATAGAGGTGCAGTCATGGAGGCCATACCAACACCTAAACCAACTAAAACTCTACCAATTATTATAACCCATGGGGCTGGAGCTAAAGCCATTACTATTGCACCAATGAAAAACAAAACATCTGCACACATGATACAACTTTTTCGCCCAAATTTATCATTCATCCACCCACCAATTGCAGCACCAAATATAGCTCCAGCTACAGCCATGCTAACAATTGTTTCCTATAAAAAAATAAATAAAAAATTGAAATTTATTATCTGGTATGAAAATAGTTAGAAATCATCATCATCGTCATCGTACTCAGTATATCCCACCTAAAGGTAGGGTCTGAGGAGGGTAAAATGAAGACAAACCTTACCTTTACCCCATAGGAATAGAGAGGCTGCTCCCAGTGAGACCCTCGGCGATTAACCGTCTACCCAACGCTTTTAACGTTATTTTCACAAAAATAAGTAAAATAACGTTATCTTCAACTAACCTGCAACCATGTGTGCTTTTGAACTTGTTTAAAATCATCTCGGATGTAAAGTAAGGCACCGGAAATGACACCTATTTGGGATTATTTAAGTTAATTAAAACAAATACTTTCAAAAAATGAAAAAAAATAAAAATGAAATGAAAGAACCGACCTGTGTCATAACCAAATAAAAGCCCTCCAATTCCAGCACTCATTGCAAGCCTCATTATGTAAGGTGAACGCCAAACTGTCTTATAAAATTCAGTGAATCCTGTTTTGTTGGGTTTAACCGTACCATTTTCCATCTTATTATTCAAAGTAGATTCAAATTATTATTCTTAAGAAAATGTTTTGGAATATGAGATCGATCAACAACCTGCAAAATGAAGCACTTTATATAATCTTCATTTCAATACAAATAAAAACACGTCTTAATAAATAAATAAAAAAATACGTGATTATGAGTAATATTAGGAGTTTGGATTGGGATAAGATTCGATTTTCTAGCTAAGTCGTTTCTTCTAGAACTATCTAGAGCTAAAAACAAAATATGAATTATATCATGTTTGATGTTTCGAAATCAGAGATCATTTTCATATGGATTTTACTTTTTCCACTTAATTGATCTAGAGCTAAATACAAAATATGAATTATGATGTTAGATGTTTCGAAATCAGTTATCATTTTCATATGGATTTTACCTTTTCCTCTTAATTTGTTTTGAATGTTTGTATAATATTTCATCTAATTTAGCTTTCAAATTAAAATGAACATCAGTTGTTTCTAAAGACGTCAAGTCTCATAGTTTCAAAACAAACGATTAATGTCATCAAAATATAAGAACTGATATGAGGATGATATAAACGATTTATTCTAAGAGCTTCTAAGTTAGATTATGAGTACATAAAGCTTCTTCGTTACAGTTAAAAAATGATGTCACGAACGTTGAATTCTAATATAATGATTTGATACTCGAAAGTTACAATTAATAAGGTTTAAGAATTACCTTCAATCTGCATCCAAAAAGCTCCACTCGCTCCACCTGTTCTACGCAGAAAATGGGGTGGTTTGTTTCGGTTTATGAAGAAATGCATTTTATTTATAAAAGTATGGATAAGCATCATTTAAAAGCGGGATATATATATTATTGATTTATGTTTCAAAAAAAAAAAATTTATATTATTTATTTGCGTTTATCTTTTATGTGCTCAGAGATAATTCTTAAGTTGTAATTTTGAGTTTTGATAATAACTATTATATATTTATATATAAATAATCATTATAACACATGCATCAAACAATAATTTAATTCAGTTACGTATGTTTAAAATATATAACAATTAAGAGTTAATTACAGTTTGTAACTAGTTTCGTATTAAGGTTAACTTTTGCTAACTTTTCCGTTAAATTACAGTGAAAATGACCAAAATACCATATCAATTTTCATTAGTTATTCAATAAGTTAAAGGGTATTTTGGTCACTTCTCTTAGATTGAACAGAAAAGCTAACGGAAGCTAAGATTAATACTCAAACTACAAAATTTAAACCGTAAACCCCAGACACGTTACTTTTAAAATTTAGTACCCAAACCAATTACTTTACCCAAACCACACAGTCCATACAGTGGCGGAGCTTGAAAATAATAACATGGGAGGCCGAAAATTTATAGCTAATATTTCATGAGATACCGGTCTATATACTTTAAAAAATTTCAGTCGAAAATCACGAATTTTACACTACGGGCAAAAAAATTAGTAGAAACCCAGGCCACCACAGCCCCAACTAAAAACCGCCAATGGGTCCATATATGTAATTAACTCCACAATTGGTATAATTTATTATATATGGCATATTTTCTTTTTATAAATACCATATTTTAACTCAAACAACTTTGTTATGTTATCTTTAAAAATAAGATATTACTTTCTTTATTTACAGTTAATAGTTTTTTTATTTGAACGAAAACTATTTCGACTTATTATCCTTTTGCTTTTAAAACAACAACGATGGATAAATTAATATAAAAGCTAGCCGAAACCAACAAGAAACTCTCATACAAAACATCAAGGTACTCATAAAAACTAGTAAACTACCAACAAACACGAGGTTTTCATACCATTCTAAGAACCCTTCATATATAAGCCTCATGAGAACTTTAGATTATTCTTGATTTGTTGGGACGAGTCTCATCAAGATTTAAATGAATGTTATATGATGTGAGCTAAGCTCTAGACTTATCAAGATAAGTTCGCCCATTTGAGCATATAGTCTCAGGATGTTTATAAAGACTATAGTAAAGAATTATGATGTTAGGTGCATCAACATATTCCGAAGAGAAAGATTATGACATCAATTTTTTATAGTTAAATTCTTATTTATGTTAGAAAACTTTGAGGCCAAATAAAAGTTCACGTATCATGTCTCACTAAACCACATGTTCAAGTACCCTCAACTTATTTTATAAGATGCTTTAAATAATTAAAAAAATAATGAAACCTTTTAAGATAAACAAATTGGACTTAATATTTTTAAAATATGATCTATTTAACGATTATTATAACCCATGCTAAGAGGGAGGGTCTTGGAATAGCTGATAAGGTTATTGCTTTGTAACCTTGATGTCATGGCTTCAAGCCATGGAAAATAGCCTCTTGCACAAAAGTGTAAGTAAAGCTACGTACATCAGACCACGAAGCGCTCCGGTCCCTCCCCAGACCTCACACATGACTGGGAGCTAAGTTAAGCACCGAGTACGTCCGTTTTTTATCCATCTAAACTATTTGGCTAATGACACTCCTAAATGCTACTTTTTGTTACAAAGGACGTTCCAAATAACATATGTGTCATAGATTTGTACTGGATTACACTTAATTTTGATTTTATTTCACTTGCATGTTTTTTCATAGTCATCGTTATCAGAAAATCAAGTGTAAAATCTATGGTCACTATGCTATTATTATTGTCACTGGTGATGAAAGTGAAAGGTTGAAGCAACATTGATAAGTTATATATTGTTTGAATTATATTAAAACACATATTTTTGTATCATACGTTAGACATTGCTTTTTATAGTAAATGAAATATTAGACATTAGATTACTATTCTAAACGAAATATAAGAAATTGCTTTTTTATTTTAAAAAGAAATATTAGACTTTCATTGCCCTTTTTATTTTAAATGAAATTACACATAGCTTGAACAGAAAAAACACCAAGTATATTCTCTATCTTTATGTTCGTTACCCGTGTATGTCATATACTCTTATAACATGGATACGTGAGAATATTAAAACCAAGAATAAATTTGGGTTCTACTTTTTTCATGAAATGAATATTCAGTTTTCTTTCCATTTTAATACACATACTAGATTTTTTCATTTTCTATTAGATCAAAAAATCAGTTTCTTTTTATAGAAGTAATTAACTAACATATATCATTTAAGAACTATCATATATATTAAGTTTGAGAATATCATAGATAACAACAACAACAACAACCTACCCAGTAAAAATCCCACTATAGTAGTAGTTATCATAGATATAGATCTTAATTAAATAAGTTCTTATTCAAAACTGTCAAAATTATGGTAATCAAAGTCATTTTAAACCCAATAAAGCTTGAGTAAAACAAACAAGAACATCAAATCATTTGTACAAACACAAAATTGAACTAGTAATCAACCAATACAATAGCATGAACAAGACTAAAAAATATCCACAAGATGAACTGAAATCAAGACCAACTGAACCATCAAGACAAGGGAGTCACCAGTGACCAAACAACGAGCAATCCTCGAGAGAGATAAGACTATGTGTAGTGGTCACCCGTCCCAAATCCTTCCCCTCCCAAATTTTGTGCCACATCATCACCCCTCCCAAATCCTTCAAACCCCACAATGGTCACCCCTCCAAAATCCTTCCCCCAATGTGCCA
>WOUH02000022.1:8636274-8648653 GCA_009936405.2 Stevia rebaudiana | reverse complement strand
CTCGATCCTGCTATCCAGAGCGGTTTCAGTGGCATGACCCGCTCACGGACCGGTCGGAGACCGGGGGCCGGGGAGCGGGGTGTCACAAAACTGATCAAACCTCAAAGTCAATATGAGAGAAGCTTCATTATTATTGCTAAAACGAGAAATAGAACAAATAAATAAATAGGAGAGTGTTATAGTTTTAGGTTTTCAAACTATCATGCAAGTCAATTAAAATCACATGATGATATGATTATAGTATTTTATAAATAGTTCTATTAATCACACACACAGATATATTAAAGAAGCCTTGAAATTAATGTGTAGGTACATAGAAGATAAGATTCTTTGACAGGTTGGAAGAAATGGTACTAGCTTATTAGCTAGGTCGTGCTCTACACGTATTTCTTAATTTACAAGCTTGTTATATTAATATTATAATACTAGAAAAAACATTTAACAGCAATTTCATATCTTTTAATGCGGATATTATGTAAAAACCAACAAGAATCTAGAAAAGAATAACAATAAAAAATAATTATTGAATTTATTGTATATCTAAAATGACCCAAAGAGGTTGAAAGTATACATGTTAATAGCATCATCAACTGTCTTGTGTGATCTGAGACTCTGAGCAACATCTATGAGCCTCATCGTGCGTAATCACCACATCATCACGATAGAGTTCATTCTTTATGTGTATCTGCGAATCTTATATATACATATAAGGACATAAGGACATGTATAAAAAAGAATAAACTTTATAATGTATCATGATTAACATGTGGCGAGTTATATACGAAAACAAAGAATTAGTAGGTGCTTTTGGCATGGAATTTGAAATTAGCTAATACATTTAATTTCTATTAAATTAAATTGCCACTCCTTGCTTCAAACCAAGAATATTTATCAATTAAGCATCCAAGTCACATTAACAGCAAATTATGTCCATACAAATCACATGCATTTGGTATAAAAAAAACCTTTTGATTGCTTATACTCTTCACATAAACCGATTAGAGAGACCAAACTCATTTCATTTGCCCATTTTTAAGAAGATAAGTATTAGGTATTTGACCTACATCCATAGTCATGAAGTTAATATTTGTCTTCATTAACATTATTAATGGGGATATATAGCCACTACTACAATATATATTCCAAGTTTAGTGATGGGTACACATCAACTTTTACTTGGCCCCAAACCAAATATATTTGTTTGGCTCCAATAAATACACTTGTCAATTATGTATAAGCAACTTATATGTATGTATCTAGAAAATATCATGTATACAAAGGCAATAAGGGAATAATGTAAAGATGAGTAGTAGAAGGGTGACCAAAAAAAACAAGATCACACCACATGGCTACTTAAGAGATTTGGAACCCACATAAACACCTTGAAAAGGTGTTGCACTCAACCATATGAACCACATGAATACGATATAAAGGTGGAGACCAACATTTTTGGGTCAACACCAAGGTCCATGGTCCATTTAGGGATGGGGCAAGATGCAGGTGGTTACCAAGGAGGCAAGGATAGCTGGCCACATGATCAATGGATATATTCATGGTTGTAAAAATCCCGATTACCCTTCGATTAATAGCCGATTAATCGCTAATCCTCTTCTCACAGATTAATGACTGATTATCATTAATTAGTCTCGTCGGTCAAAATAGATTCTATTCAACATCGTGATTTTGGTTAAAACATAACCAAATGTGGTTATAATTGAACAAAACTTGTTATAATTAGATAGTTTGACTTATTTATGTCAGGTTTGAAGTATTATATTCATATATATTAGTCTGAGTATATATAAAGTTTTTAAGAATTACATATAAAAATTCCAATCCGATTAATCTCGATTAATCCCTAGTCCACACCTCGCCGCTCGACTAGCGACTAGCGATTTCTACAATACTGGATATATTACTACGGGGATATAACTATCAAATTATTATACATATGAAAAAAACTAATAAGTAGGGGTGTTTAAAAAAATCGAAACTCGAAAAAACCCAAAGCTCAAATCGTATCCGAAACCGAAAAAAATCGATTTGAATGGTTTTTTCGGATTTCGGATCGGATAAATCCGAATTTGATTAACTAGTTCGGATTTTTAAGTCGGATTCGTATTTCAAATTCTAAAAGTTTCGAGTTGTTCGGTTCAAACGGATATTTGATTAACTTGAACTAGTCGAGTCAAATCGAGTTGTTCAGATATTTGATTATTTGATTTCAGAGTTTTTCCAAATACTTGATTAACTTGAACTAGATATTTGATATTTGATTATTTTCAGAGTTGTTCGAGGCTTTATCCGAATCTGAACTGAAAACCAATTCGGATCAATTCGAGTCGGATGCGAATTAACTCAATTTAGATCGAATCGGATTTGGATTTCAGATCAAAATTCTGAAATCCGAATAATCCGATTTGAATAACCCGAAAAAATCAAAATCCGACTCGATGAACACCCCTACTAATAAGTCAATAACAAAGTTAAAAAAATGATACTAGCGTTTTTCAATTAACTAAATTGTATACAGTTTTTAACACGTAATATACTAGTCACTGTAACAAAGCTACCACAAAAGGTGTTCAAGTATTGTGATTATCTTTACTATTAATGTAAAACTTTTTTAAAAGTAATTAACTTAAATGGAAAATGTATAAATCTTAATAAATATTTTTGATCATTTTCTAAACTTGACATGAGAGGTCATGGTAATGGAGAAAAAAAAATTTCATGAAGAACAACCAAATATTTTTATTTTTTATTTTAAGTCAACCTTAAAAGAATATATAATCCTTATCAAGTAAGTGCCTTTCATATATGTTTCTTTTAGTTCATTTTTATGAAACAATTTGAACATTATAAAAAAGTTAATAAGTTTGAAACTATTTATGAAATATGAGTATCTTTACAGGTTTTAGACTTTAAGTGAATTTAGTATTACATTTGAAATACTTGGTAGTATTGTATGAAGTTTTCTAGTAAATTAAGAGGCTGACAACAAATTAAGGGTTAACTATGTAACAAAATAAAACAAAGGGTTAACTATGTAAATGTTAAAATATGTTGAAATTCAATTATTTTGTGAAGGATGGGGTTGGGCTTAAGTGGAAAGTCAAAAGTGGTTAAAGTATTCCTCTCCTTGGATTATGGTATTCGAGCTCCCCAAAAAGTGGGACAGGTGTAAAAGTTTGCTTAAAAAAATGATTTTAAAAATTCAGTCTTAGTTGCATGTAAGATATATGCTGTGAACTACAAATATATATTACTAGAGGAGTAGTCCAATGATATTCAATAAGAGTTCTAGTTTAGCGGTGTGTGACTTTGTCGTTCAAAATAAAAATACGAATATATTTTACCACAAAATTATACCCAGTAAATCACACTCGTAGCATAACTATTTGTATAGTTATGGGAGGGTGAGATATGCAGACCTTACCTCTATCCCTAACAAAAGAGAGACCGTTTCCAACGAAAACTTCGGCTCAAGTGCAAACAGACAAACACGCTATGGCGATAACCCAATAGACACATACAAATATAATCAATCACAATGCATCCATATAGAGTTAAAAGACAAATCAGTATAAAAAATATGGTGTCAAGGTGAGTGGCAACATATGTAGTAACGTAATATTATAGACATAATACATAAGAAAATAGTCATAAGACATGATATCATTAGAGTTAGAGACAAACACATGTACATAGAATACAATAGGGGTGGAAACAGATAAAGTTGTCCTATTTTACGTCTCAAAGACACCATTACTATACAACTACATTTTGTCCAAAAAATCCTTAACCTTAATCCTACGACTTAAAGAACTCCTCTACCCCTTCACCGTAAGGGTTTCCCCAATCTTTATCTTCTCTTAACATGCCCAAACCATCTCAATTTACTCTCCTTATCTTATCCGCTATACTGGCTACTCCAAGATATCTCTAAAAACATCATCTCTTATCATGTTTAACCTTGCATGCTCACACATCCACCTCAGCATGATCATCTCAGTTACCTCCATCTTGTGCGTTTGTGTCTACTTGATGGTCCAACAGTTTTTTCCATACATCAAAGCTCGTCGAATTGGGACCTCATAGAATTTCCCCCTTTACATATTTTTATCACAAACTAAAGTACTCTCTTTCTATTGAATATCGTGTTTTGACATTCAGTGTCATACTAATACATCGAGTCTTACTAATTGTTTTGACTATAATAAACTTTTAGATAGGATCAATAAGACGATAACTTAAAATATCATAATAAACGTTAAAAGTTAGAGAATAATTAATGTAGAAACAGACAAGAATATGTCTTGTTCATTATTTTAGCAAAGCCACATCTTGATGTTTAGCATCCAAAATAAAACAATCAATAAAGATATAAATTAGAAAGTCATATTCATGAGAAAGCAGAGGTGTTCTGGAATTAGTCGGGTCATAATCATAATCAACTTCACATCATCACGTTGAATCATTGATGTTTGCTTCCTCTCTATCCCACCTGGCAAATTATATATATTTACTAAAAGAACATTTATTTTGGTAGTCTAAGGAAAGATAACGGTATCATGAAGTAGAAAAGATATGAAACACACCTTAAGTATCCTTTAAAGTATAGTCCAACTGTCAGAAATGTTTCATGTTAATTTAGAAGGCAAATACACCTCTAAACTATATTTCTAAAGTATATCTATTGGTCGTTTGTGAAACCACTGACGTACCCACATTGAGGCGCGTGCGGGACAACTGTACTCCCTGAAATTATTTTAGTAGTCTATATATAATATATGTTAAAATTCCTATCGTCCCTCATAAAATTTTTACAATTTTCCCCAATCCATACTAATTCAATATTAATTTCTAAAAGTTCGTTACAAACCTAGGTTCAAAAAGTCTCAACTAATAATATAAACCCACAAATGATTCATAGTCCAATTTATTAGGAGGATGTGTTGACTTATGGCTCTTTCTTTAGGAAGTCTTAGGGTGGAGGGAGTTGTACCCTCCCAAACAAAACTACCCTCCCAAATTACCCAATCAGATTATGTCACGTCAAATGCTCCAACTACCCTTTCAAGTACCCTTTATTAGTGGCAATGGTACCCTCCCACTTTTTTTATTAAATCTAACCCACAATAGTAGAAAATGATATTACCCGACTACGCAAAAAGTAGCCGCATCCAACTAGCCGATGACTAGCCGAGGGAGGTGGCGGTGGTGTTGCCGATGACTTTAACTAACCGATTGGTTAGGTTCAACTCTTGACAAGAGCATATCTGCTTTGGGTATTCCTGTGATGGGAGAAATTGCACTTCAGATTGAGGTCATCGGTTCGAACCTGAGGAGAGGAGATGGTTTATAAATTACATCTAGTTCCCGCTTATATGGGTGGTACGGTCTCACGGAGGTTTTGTATATAAAATTTAGTATGATTTTCCTTTTTCAACACGACCCGATCCGATTCGACCAAAACCGACTCGGGCAATTTTTTACTATCATATTACGATAATCAAATGACCTCAAATTTTTTTACCCCATTAAAATTTTTTTTGGTCCGCCACTTTGTCATAGTTAAACTTCCACATGAAGATATATGTTACAACATTAGAAGTTTAGAACAAGCCATCGGCTTTAATTTACTTTTTACGGCTTTCTAAACACATGATCATTAGGGGTTGCATGTATTTACTTTATTTTTATCCTCAATTAAAAAATAAATACATTACAATTTACAACAATGCATTAAAATATCAAAGTAGAACATTTTTATGCACTTTTGTTAACGTACGCATCAATACTATTAAACACTAAAGTGAATTACACGAAAGGTTCTAATGGTTTAGTCTTATTACAGATTAGGTCCCTAGTTCTCTTAAACTACACAAAACATCCAATGGTATGATAACATGTAACACGAAAGGTCCCCGGCTTAGATGGATGTTAACGTTTTTTCTGTTAACTCATTAAAAATGACTAAAATACCCCCCAGATTTACAAAATGAAAAGTTAACTTTTGTGTAATTCCATTGGACCTTTTATGTAGTTTTTGAAAACTAGGTACCCAATCCGTAATAAGGTCAAATCAAACAAGAACCTTTTGTTTAATTCACTCTAAATACTAATATAATGAACACTAATATAATGACATGAATCTCATAGTATGATCTTTTCAATGAATCTTTGATTATGCTTAAAAAAATTCGCATTATATACATAACTAGCATTTAACCAAATGTGTTTTCTGTCGGTTTACCAACTGATGTAAAAAGCTTATAACCAAAGAATAAAACGTTAAATATAGTGTTTTAGCCTCACACATTTTAAAACTTTGCACCCACTTAACAAATATCTTTAATGACGGTTATGACTAAAGAATAAAACGTTAAATATAGTGTTTTACACATTTTAAACTCTACACCCACTTAACAGAAAACTTTAATGACGGTTAGTGACAAGGATTAATTGGTTTACAACTTAATAAAAGTAGGAATCACCCATGTAATTTTATAAGTTCGGGTACCCAACATGAAATATGGATATACTATAGGAACAATATGCAACTAACTGGATTTTAGATGTAATTCAACAATATTCTAATGAGATCTTAGATCATCTTCGAATTATCAAATACTAAATATATTTCAGATCCAAAAAATCAGATCTTTCTGATTCAGAGCACAAAATAATTCTATGTTAGTTTTGGTTTCATAAACAGCAAGCACAAAATTAAATTGTGATTAAACCTAAGCTGGCATTTGATTTTCTAGATTCATTCACATTTCACTGACACAGTTACATATAAACGCACAGGTTGTACAGTACAACTCAGTAATGCATCCAAAAACTTCAATGAGGTGGACTACCACTCATGCACAAAGTACAACACCACAATGCAGAATCCAAGATTTTCAAGAAGCAACATTAACTATAAACAACTAGTACAGTTTCAACAAAAAAATACAAAATTATTTATGAAAATGAAAAAAAAAAATTAAATAAAGAACATATCAGCAGCTTATTATCATACTAAACTACATTCTAAAACTAATCTTTACAGACCTGCTTTATGCTGAAAACACTTATAGAATCTTTTACAAATTTTCACATTTATCTTTGGTCTTCTTCATCTCTGGTGAAATCACATGGTATCTACATGTAACAGAAAGATAAATAAGTTAAAACAGAGTTGTTTCTACATAAGGAAGATAATTTTAAGAAACAATAGATGAGTTAACCAAAATGTTAGTCTTTCTTTACAAGCAACCCAATTTTTTTGGGTTTATGCAAAAAGAATATAGTTTTTATTAATATGGTAAGAACAGATAATCTTGGACAAATTAGCACAATCTGTCAAAGATAAATCATGGTAATTAAAATTATGTTTGAAGATTTAGATTTTTATAAAGTGATATTGTTTGTAATCACAAACAAACTCTGTTTATATAAAAGAAAGAGTAAAGTGTCATTTTGGTCCCTGATTATATTTCTGGTTTGCAACTTTGACCCCTAAGTAAATTTTGATGCCATTTTTATGCCTAATTTTATAATATGGTGCCATTTTCGGTTTTATAATTTGGTCCAATTTTAGTCTCTGGTTATATTCCATATTTGTCAAATGTAGTGTGACAAAAAGACAAAGTTGGCACCAAAGTACAAACTAGGGACCAAAATGGCAAGAAAATTTACTTCGGGATCAAAGTAATAAATGTGAAATATAACCAGGGATCAAAATGGCAATAAATTTTACTTAGGGATCAAAGTGATAGATATGAAATATAACCAAGGACCAAAATGAAACTTTACTCTAAAAGAAAATAAAAAAGCATGTAGCAAGTCGACCCACCCGACCAAAGCCCACTTTAACCTATACTAAAAATGACCCATTTAAACCTGAACCCTGTTTTGACCCGTTACCCAACCACCTGGCCCGCCCATCTTGCTACCTCTAGTTTCCTTCAAGTAAAAAGTGTGGATACCTTTGAAATCTTGGTTTTTTGAACAAGAACATCAAATTTTCTTTCCAATTCTTTGATTTCAAGTTGAAGATCTTGCTCCTTTTGTAGAAAGAAGCTTCCAGAACAATCTTGATCAATTTCCTTCAATCTTTCACTTTCAAGATTATGAATTTCACTCATATTTTCAACCTGTTTCTTAATCTTCTCTAATTGTTTTAACTTGAGAGTTATTTGATCTTCAAGAAAAACTAGTTTTTCTTGAAAACAGTCACCAAGATCCTGTAAAGCTTGTTTAACTTTCACAAACGTATCTTCAAGAACGCGTTTCTCTACGCGAAGATTATTAGCTTCATTCATTGCTTTCATTGTTGTTTTCTCATTTGCTTCAAATGTTGATGCCATTTTTTTAGAAAGTCTTTTAAGTTCATCTTGAAGTCGCGTGGCTGCATTTGCATTTTGCAATTTAATTATTCTCAAATTATCCTCTGCGCGTATAGCTCTTTGTTCCTGCTCGGTTTTTAAACGCGTTAATTCTTCAAAATCAGCCTCAAATTCACGAGCTTGATTCTTTAACGCTTCTTCGAGATTCTTGGTATACGATTCAAGCTCTTTTATTACAAGGTTTGACTTTGACAATTCCTTTGACTTTGACTCAAGATCGTTTTCTAAACTCTCTATTTGTGTTTCGAGTTCATTTAAGGTGGTGTAAGATGACGTACACTCGTATTGCATCTTTAATTGTTCTTGAAGCTGACTTCGTTCGAGTTTATATGATAAATCATGATTTTCCTGCTTAATGATCTCATAATCGAGTGCGATTTGTTCCATTTGCATTTCAAGTTCGTCTTTATCTCTTTTATATAATTCAACTTCACTATAAAGATCTATAATCTTCTGTTCTAAGAAATACGTTTGCTTCGCGTCACTATGTTCTTTAACAATCGCTTCCAACTCCCTTTGTTCTTCATCATCATCATCCATCTTAGATTTAGAACACATTGTCTTTGACTTTGGCTTTGACTTCTCTAAAGCAAGTGCCAACTCAGCATTTGACTCTAACGTTTCTTGAAGTTGTAACCGCAGTTTGGAGCTTAAATCCTTCTCATGATTCAATTCTTGTCTAAGTTCATCAATCAGAGCCCACGGATCACCTTGGTCAATCAACAACATCCCGTTGACTTTGACTTCTTCTGTTTTTAGTTTTTCACACTCATCCTCTAATGCATTTCTTTCTTCTTTAAGGGTAGCTACTTCCTTCAAAAGATCTTGACTTTTTTTCATTTCTTTCACGATTTGTTTACGAAGTGTTTGTAATTCTAACTCTGAAACATTAGATTGTCTGGTCAAAGCTGCAACTTTGACTTTAAGGTTTTCAATCATGGCATCTGAAGAACTTTCTTCAGAAGTTTCTCCTAAAGTACTTGTTGAAGAATCATCTGTACTTAATTTGGAAGCTGAAATGTCTAACAAATCCCATTGTGATGATTTATGTGTTGCGATTGAAGATTCGCGAATCAATTTAGGGTTCTTAAGTTCATTTTGGCGCGGAGTATTAACGCCAGAATTGCTATCAGAATTTGACAGCATGATATCATCAGATCCTATAGATGTTTGGTGATCTTTATTAATGTCATTGCCCATTTCATAATCCTGAAATATTAGCAAAGTAATTAGTATGATTAAGCTAATTTTTATTAATCTTGGATAAAAACTCTCGGTGACCGTGTGATTATTAAGGTAACTAAACTGATAAGAAAATGACATTTTGGTGAGAAAATATATAACTTTTGAAATCTAAGTGTGAGTCCCCTTATTAGGTTAAAAAGAGGTAAAAAGTAATTTTAGTTGGTATGAAACCATGAAATATATTATACTAAGAGTAAACTGCAATTTGAGTCCCTGTAGTTTGAGGTCGCTGGCACTTTAAGTCCCCATCGCGTCTGATATGCACTATGCGTCCCCGTGCTTTCTGTTAGTTTGAGCGATAACTAACAAGGGGGGATGCAAACTGAAGTTACAAAAGGGGCATAATGGTCATTTACTCATTCATTTGACCAAATATTGACTTCCGTTAAACCCAAGGACTCAATTTGTTGAAATCAAAAAGCACGGGGACGCAGAGTGCACATCAGACGCGGTGGGGACTCATAGTGGCAACGACCTCAAACCATAGGGACTCAAATTGCAGTTTACTCTTATAGTAACAAACATTCATAAGCAAAATCTTTTTACCCAAACATTATAAACCGATTATTGCAATATCAAGTCACAATAAGACATATTTAGTTAGCTTATATATATAAACTTACTTCAATAGGATTTCCTCTAATGTTTCCATCTAAGTCAAAGTTATTAAAATGTGTCCTTAAGCTTTGATCATGATGGATTGCATTTCCAATTACATCAATTTCCCTGCAAATAGTAGGACTATATAAATAATACTTTAACAAGTTAAAAAAAATGAATAATTTTTTTTTTAAATGATTAGATTTTTTTTTTACCTCTGATCAAAAGCCCCTTGCACCCTTTGAATTGATATCTAAATCAAACAACATAAACAACCATTAATAATTAAACTTATTTAAACATAAATTAACAAATCCAATTAACCATATATTCATAAGGGACTAACATGCAATACTGCTGCAAAATTAGCATTTTTAAGAGGAAGAGATATAGAAGAAAGCTTTGTAGCCTCTGCATAACTAGCAAGATCAACTGAAACCTCTCCAACACAACCAAATCTTGAAGAATCCTATAAAATGGCAAAAAAAAAAAAAGAATTAAATAAACATTTTTGGATTGTTTATATAATACTTGCGTAGATTGAAGCAATCTGTACCTTTGCCAAGATAAAGCGATAGGTTTTCTCACGAAATTTTCCAATTTTTGGATCCTGAGAAAATTTCACAGTTTCATAAATTGGTTTTTCCCAATAACAGCTTCCGTCACGAACTTTGACTTTTTCTAATCTTATTGTCGGTTTTCCAACATCCGCAGGAATCATGGATATTATTAAAGCATCTCCATTTAACTGTGCCAACTGCATATACATAACAGACATCAAAACTAACCATTTGGTAAAGCTGCAAAAAAATAGTAATCTTATTTTGAATTTATTAGTGGACTGATTAAGTGATCCTACTGGTTAGCGGGGTATTGGTGGGGCCACCAACTCGCGAGTTCTCATGGTTATTAATGCAGTTTTGCCGAATGCATTTGTTTCTGTTATTGTTTAGTGTTCATTGTGTTTCATCACCCACGATTTAGTTTCCATTAAATATGCTTCATGCTGTTGTAAAACTTTATCTTTATGTTATGATTGTCAACTTGGTAAGCATTAAAGACTACTTTTTTTCTCATTTTAGTACTAAAACTAATATGCTTATTAAGCTAGTAAATCTTAACAATCTCATAATGAAACACCAGAGAAAAAAAGAAAACAAACACCCATAAATCTCCTACCTTTTGACTTTGTTTACATATATGTGTGCATAAAGATGAAAAATCCCCAAAAAAATTCCATAATTCAACTTTATACGCTTGAAATTGCAATTTCTTCGCAAAAGAAAAGGCTTCACACCAAGAACTTTGTCAGTCTATTTCTTAGACAATTCTACAAACACCTTACGTGCAATAACATGAAGTAATGAACAAACACATTTGGGTTTTGAATTTTTAATAAAATAGTTACCTGAGTAGCATGAAACTGCAATTTGAATACACCTTTGATCTTGTTCTTCTCGCTTCTCCATCTGCCCAACATTTTAGATCTCTCTTTCTTAACCAACACGACAATGCTTCATCGATTCAAAGACACATTAAACCCGTAACAATTCTGCAATTTCAATGCTCAGAACACACAGACTGAGCTTCAGACGGAGTACATATGGATGAATCGGAAAAAATTGAACTTTTTTACTTTCTAGAGTTGCTCGATTCGTTCAAGATAGCAAAAACCCAAATTCAATTCTTGAAATTTGAGGCTCAGAATAGTGGTATTGTGCAAACACCCATAGTAAGAGATTTAATTTAGTCAAACAGAGAGATAAGAAACGCGAACTTCGGTGACAGATTTCTTGGTTTTGATTCAGAAAAGCTTATCTACGATGAAGAGCTCGTGAATGATTCAGGAATGAGAATGGCGATTCACCGCTAAGGTCCAACAAATTCTCTCTCTGTTTTCCATGTTTGAATAAAACAAGCAGCGTAGGTTCACTTGTATACATGTCATTTTTGTCAAGGTTTAAATATTGAGTTAATTGCAGTTTTCGTCCCTGTGGTTCACATGAAATTGCCATTTTAGTCCAATTTTTAAAATTTTGCCTATGATACTCTATAGTTTGCATATCTTGCCATTTTAGTCCAAATTTTAACTAAGGTTAGATCTTCTAGTTAAACCACCCACTTAAAAACTA